>CM047590.1:1448726-1482185 GCA_026184515.1 Peronosclerospora sorghi
CACCTAATAAGGCGTGGTCGGAATCATTTCCGACGTGCGAAAGAGACGTCGTAGACCGAGGGATCACTTGCGCAGTAGAAGTAGGAAGTAAAAGTGTATTGAGTGTTTATAACTAGATCCTTCAACACTACGATGTTTATTAACCTGAAAAACGGCAACCGCCTCTTATATTCCCACCTGTTCACGCGTACCATTTGGTCAATCGTCCCGTCGCGGTCCCTCCCAGTCCCATCTGTTTCTCATTTCTCCTTGGGGAGAGGCCACTGCCTAGTGACGCAGTATTTAGTTCCAGGAACCAAATCTATTTCATGTCGGACTCCCCGATCCGGTGGTAACCCCATCGTTGGGTTATCACTAATGACATCTCCAAATTCCTTCAGTAAGGAATGGTAAGGGTCCTCAGGATCCACAAGGATCTTGAGGCCGCTTAGGGCATTCAATGCTTGTTTGGTTTACACCAAAACTGACTCGTCCATCGTGGATGAGGAGTTGAACTCCTCTTCTGGTCTCAGCTCGACGACCTATCCGATTTCACCTGCTCTCAAATCAGTTCCAAACTCGTTGAAGGACATCTCCAACGACAACAGTTCGCCTACCCCAGGCAACTGTTCAAGGCTTACGCCTTCTGTGACAACACCAGCTACACTATTCAGAATCCGATAGGACTGCTGACTACTGGCCTCGGGACTCATCCCGGGACCTAGGTGGGAGGAGTCAATTGCCCCATCTATTGGAAGCGCACCGCGCCTATCCACAGAGGTCTCAACCTCTACCACCGGTGACACAATGGTCTCACCTAATAAGGCGTGGTCGGAATCATTTCCGACGTGCGAAAGAGACTAGCTACGGGTCTCTTCTCTTGGAAGCGCCTCGCGCTTAACCACAGGGGTCTCTAACCCTACCACTGAAGTCGCAACTTGTTCGCCGAACACGGCGTCGTCGGAATCAGTTCCGACCTGCAGAAGAGACGAACTTCGGGTCTCTTCTCTAATCGCCTCGCGCTTAACCTCAGAGGAATCCACCTCTATCACTGGCAACTCACCAGTCCCGCCTATATCGGCGTGGGGATTAACCGCCGAATCCCCCTCGTCAAGGAACACTTCCTTGACCCCATTGGTACTGATCATCTCAGACATCCCAATCATCTCTGGCATCGCACGCCAGTATCGCTTTTGCGATCGAGCAAAGGTGGTTTCATGACTCGCCAATGCTTTACCCGACCGCGGTTTCGTTGAGCCAATGGACTTAGACTTCCAGTCTATCCATTGCTCGTGGCGTTCCAGCCACTTCATGCCCAGAATGAGGTCATACCTCAGTCCAAATCCAGGACTAGGCAACGTTCTAAGATGTCGAAGTCTGCAAACTTCAGCTTAAGGTCAATAGATACCTTGGGTACAGAAACATGTACTCCCGTCGCAAGACGGACCGTGACAACGTCACGAGAACGTGCCTCCAGGGCCTCGGCATACAGCCGACTCTTCTCTACAGAAGACCGTCTGACATAATTGTCAGATGCTCCAGAGTCTATCAAGACTCTCCAAGGCTTATCAAAGCCTTTCACGTCCGCAAGGACAACCAGCAAACCTGGTTGGTACACCAACTCGGTGCTAGAGAGCACCGTTTCCTTCGGGGCTTCGTGCTGTCGTCCCCTACCTTGGGGATTAACATCACTGAGGGATCCCCCAGTAGGGCGCCCCGCACCTACTGGGAGCCGTCGTTTCCCGACGGTTTGGGCGAGGTCTTCTTACCCACTCTCGGCCCCTTAAAGCGAATATCTCGCTGGGGGTTCCGCCGACATCTGTTCCGCAGATGATCCGCGCTTCCACACAGGAAGCATCTCAGCGGTCCCTGCCGCTGCAACATTGCATGAAGCTCCGCTTCAGAACTCAGCGAGACAGAGCCATCGAGACTCTTAGCGGAAGGTTTCTCCTCCGCTTCGACCTGACTCAGGTCCATGGGTTCGGGACCCACCTTAGAGGAACTAAAGTTCCTCTCGGCGTTGAACGCCATCTTAAACGCCTCCCCAAGGATTGGGGTCGGCTCCGGAATATCTCCGAACGTGCTGGCACTTATCTCAGGCCTCCCATGAACACGGGAATGGACACATCGTCCGAGTACGCTTTCGCGTACATCCCTGTCAACAGGGTCTTAAGTTCTTGGATATATGTTTCCAAGTCCTTAGTGCCCTGACGGCACCTCAAAAACGCCAGCTGATTCTGAAACCAGATAAGGCGTGGCGTACATGTCCATAAGCTTTTGCTTAAGGACTTCCCAGGTCGGTAACACGTCCATGACCGAATCCGAGCATGTAAAAGCCCATGCACGGAATTTACCCGTAAGATGGGTCAGTTCAATTCCCACTTGCAAGTGATCAGCGATCACATTCGCTGTGGCGAAGGCCGTTTCGACCTCTCGTAACCACACACAAAAAGGTAATCACCCTTTTCACCGGTGAATTCTTTTATCTTAAAGGACAATGGGGACGCATCCCCGTGGAACGACCTCCACCTAAACTTGCCTCATGGGTGATGAGGGCATTGACCCTTGCCTTCACGGCCTCAAGGCCCTGCTCCACTAGGTGTTGCATGCCTTCGTCACCCAGTAAGGATAACAGCCTGTTAAAGGCTTCCTGCTGGACGAGGGTTAACCTTTCCCAATCGTCCTGATTCATATCTTTCAGAGGATGCCGTAGCCTACCAACACAGGTGTTGGATTGACTACAAGTGCTACCAGATGTAGCCGGTGCGTACACGCACGGTGCGGCTAGCGCGCAGAGGAAGACTTTCCTAAAGCGGCGATGTGCCGCTACTTAGCCGATACGCCCTTATAAAAGGGCTTAGTAAGAGAGAATTCTCTTACTCGGGGCCAAGACTCCACTTTGGTTTACCAGTTCTCACAAGCTAACGCCTTAGCACAAGGCTCCCTTAATAAGGGGGTAGCTAAGAAAAGGCCTTCCCTTACACTACAACACTCACTGCGCGCGCCTAGCAGTCTTTTGAGTGAAGTGTAAACTGAATGTATATTTAATATGTAATTAGCCTAAATTAATTTAAACTAATGTAAACTATATGTAATACTAAGTAGAACTTACTAAATTCGTACCTAGCTAAAATGTAGTGTATACTACCTGTGTACTAACACGTGTCTGGCTGCCACGCCTCCACCAAGGGCTCCTGCCCTGATTGGTTAAAATAACCAATAGGTCCAAACCTTTCGAACCGGTCAATACTGACCCCAACCGTAGTGTACTCACGTACACCACATACTAAGTGTAACCAGAATGTAACCCTGTTACACTGGCCCTCGCACAGCATCACGTGCACTCGCAATATCTAGCCGATGATCTAAGCGATTTATCATCCCTGAACCAGAGCACGATGGATCCAACAGAATGCTGCGCACAATGCAATACATGACATCATCGACAGAAATCTCTAAAAAGTTTTGTAGTTTGGCCTCCACACGATTAGCAGCTCCTGCAAGTTGTATAAGTCGCTTCATCAGCTCAAGTCGCTTGGGCGATCGATCGAAAGCGATCACTCGTCGCTTTAAGACAGTGTCGTCATTTCCATCGCTGCTGCAACAGCATTGCCAAATGACTCGTGTTGTTACCAGGAGCTGCACAGGCGTCGATCACGTCGCCCTGTTTGTCTTCCGCATCAGTGTTCTCTCCAAGCAATACAAAGCAGTAAAAAATGGCCTTATCTTGTAGCACTAGTTTTCCACTTTTGAGCATCTTGTGTTCGTGTAGCTCCGTGCCTGGTGGCACCACGAGCAAATCTCGCACGTCGTTATCGTTTTTTGCATTGAATTTGCCCATAATCCTGTACCTATTCCTTTACAGCCAAAATTGTATTGAAGCGGACATACCGAGGCAGCATATGGTACTGATGGCGGTTTCCAGGCGGCAGAAGCGCTCCATTTGACGCTACTTTGCGCTTAATTTATATTCTCGCTAGCGTTGCACGAAACGCTGTCTGGTGCTGTACAAGTGCTTTCTTCACAAAGCCGCCGCCCTGAATTTTCTGCCGACCAAAGTGAAGATCATAGAGTATTACAAAAACGAGGTGGGTAGTCTTTTTTAAATTTCTTGAGCGCTTTCTGGCTCTCCGGTACGGCCGCTAGCAGCTCGAGCAGCAGCGGCTTGTAGCGCAGCGTCTCACAAACAAATGTCACAGAACCCTCATTCCGGCGAAATTTTGTAGTATAATGTTCGGGGGAAAATCAAAAATAGGAGCGTGACGTGACGGTTACTGTAACCGGGGGGGGGTTAGTTTACGGAAATGGGGGGTCAGTATACGCTGACCCTAGGATTTAGATTTAAACTAATAATATGCATATATGTAAGTTGCTGTACTTAACCTAAATTATGTACAGTACACCAGGTTTTCATCGAAAAGTCCCAAAGCAAAAGCAATTCATGCGACGCCAGGTGCCGCAGGAATTGCGCGCCCCTCCAACACCAATGTCTTCAAGATGTTTACTTTGTACTGCAGCTTGTCCCAATATTTTTTCTACATTCAAAATCGGTTGCTTTCTTTACAGCAAACGACCAATAAAAGATCATGTTTCCTGAATTTGATCATTTTCTCGCATTTTATTATGTTAAACGTTTCTTTGGATATCCATACAAAATCCAAGTTGAAAGAGGGGGGATTATGCTGATAATCACTCGAGAAAACAGGTACGGTCAACCCTCTGAAATCTTATCCCCTGCACTTAATAAATTACAGTACTTTATAAGTTTCCTATGTGGAAATCTTATACATTGATTTTTTCATCGATTTTTTCCGCTAGTTTATAACCTCCAATGCGCTATAGGTTACACCTTCCACCGAGGCTTTAAAGTTTGGGAGGGACGTCTGTATATTACAAAGAGTTTTTCACGCTAAAACACGAAGGTTTTTAGATCATACTACACTTTATCGTTATAGCGACAATATGACTGCTATGCATCTAATTGTAACAAGTGGTATTTGCAGAAGTGGAACACGTTCATTCAGTGTGAACAGGCTAGAGGTAGTAATAGTCTAAATAACGATGCTACGCTACGTAGTTTAGTAAGAAAAACACCACCAAAGACTACAATGCAACTATCGAAAAAGGCGAGGGTTAATTAGAGTCAGCACTTGGTTTGCGACTCCCATTTTCACCCGCTGCCTTGATAATGGCTTTCTCGATAAGCTCATCTTCACTTTTGTGGCCATTTCCGGGGGAGTTTCTCATCTGTCCCATCAAATGACCAACTGTGATAGGATAGAGATTAAGATTGGAGAACGTTTCTACCAGGCGAATCTTTCCCAGAAACTCACTTCCAATAACCATGATAGCAAACGAAGCACTCCTCAGTTGGGACTCGGGAACTTTTTTACTTAACCATCGCATCCTCAAGATGGTCCTATCAGGCTTGATTCTATTGCTCTCGAGAATATTTTTCACTCGCCCTTCATTATCCGATCTCAATTTTTTTAAAGAGATCGGCTGATAGAAGTTTTTCTTGGGGTCTCAGACAACCAACTTTCTGAAATATTCGTCCCCTAGAGCCATCATAATGCGAGCGTCAGCATTCAATGGCTGATCTGGTAGGATCTTTTGTAACTGATTCAAGCTCCGCTAAATGTTCCCGATATCAAAAACAACTTTGAGTACCTCGCTCACATATGAGACAACTGTATGCTCCCAGATTCGAGACATATCAAGCTCATGCGGTACAATTTCTTGAGTCGCTCCGAGAGGTACTTCAGTGGCCTTTCCTTTCTCGGAAGGCAAAATAGCAAATGGAAGTCCTGGAAATCTCCCTCTTTCATCATCTGAAACACCCGTCACCTCCTCGTTTGTACGAATGTTTTGTTCCTCGCTGCCGTCCACTCGATTACATTGATCTGGACTTATAGCAGCAGCGTCGGCGGATGGGAGTGCCGCTCGAACTGACACAGTAGTACAGCAGGCGGAGGCAATGAATGTTGGAAATCGTAAATGAGGGCCACGTGGTAGAATACGAACTAAATGTATTAGGAGCCAAGTTCTCTTACCTCTCTCTAGATCCTTCATCGTATACAGGGCCACCGGGCGACCCTTCGGGATGAAACGCCCGCCCGGGCCACTTCGAATATAGGATGCACGTGAAAAGGATAAAACATATCCGGTTTCTAACACGCCCTCCTAGAAGACAAACGCTTCGATCCTCACTCCATTGTCGAGACTCCCATCATCTTGCACAGAGTCTCTAGTCGCGCCTTGTCCAGCGGATTTGTGAATGCGTCCGCTGGATTCCCCTCACCTTTGACCTTCACAAGCTCGATCAGTCCACGCTGGACCTGGTCGCGAACGTAGTGCCATCGCAACTCGATGTGTCGAGTGCGTCTCGAGTACGTAGGGCTAGTTGCCATGACGAAAGCAGCACTGTTGTCGATGTTGATCACCGGTCGGATCTTTATCCAGGCATGATCTCCGACAGAATGTTGGCTTGAGCCATCGCCTCTATGCTCGCCTCGCAGGCCGCCACGTATTCGGCCTCAGCAGTAGACTGGGAAACAATGGGTTGGCGTCGAGACATCCACGAGAACGCTCCACCCGCGATGGTGAACACGAAGCCGCTCGTGCTCTTCCAGGTCTCACTTTCACTGCCCCAGTCACTATCGCAATATCCCACGAGATCAACTGCATCATCCTTGTAGCCTAGGGCATCGTTCTTGTACCAAATCCGTGCGTTCTGGTACCAGACAGGTACTGGAGGACTCTCTTTAGAGCCCCAACGTGCTTCACCGTCGGTCGCGAGACGAATCGACTTAGCTGTACGATCAAGTAGGCAAGATCCGGCCTGGTTCTCGTTGCTAGGTACATCAGCATACCCAGAGCAACACGGTGATCGAAACTGGTGTCCATAGCCTCGTCAATATCACTGGGTCTAAGTCGTGCATTCGTCTCCATTGCGTTTCCAGACTTCTTTGCACCGTCATAACCAAAATTGTGCAGGATCTCTTTATCATACTTCTGCTGGCAAATAAACACACCATGTTCGTTCTGAACAATATCCACACCGAGATATTCCGTCAGTAAGCCTTGTTCCTTTAGACCATACTCGCGATCGATATCCGCAAAGAGTTCAAACTTGAACTGCTCATCGTTCGTCGCACATACAACGTCGTCGACGTACACGAGCAAATAGATGATCGTCTCACCGTCGAAAAGGTAGTATAGGCAGGGTTCGGTAGCGCATCTCACAAATCCACGTTCAAGCATCCATCCGTTAATTTCATTGTTCCATTCCCTCCCGGATTGTCGGAGGCCATACAGTGCCTTCTTCACAGCGTAGACATGCCCGGGTTCACTGCATGGGAATCCCTCGATGGATTGGATGTATTGCTCGATCTCCATAGTCGCATTGAAATAGGCTGTGTTGATGTCGCCGCCGTACAGACGGAGTCTTTTCTTCATCGAAATCCCGACTAAGTCGCGGAAAGACGACATCCTCGCCACCGGATAGAATGTCTCCTTAAAGTCAATACCTGGTCTCTGCGAGTTACCGAGGGCGACGAGACGCGCCTTGAACCTGATTATGTACCCGTGGGCGTCCGTTTTCAGCGCATACACCCATGTCGTTCCGACAGTTCGTGATCCTTTGGGCATCATCTTCGCGTCAATTTCTACGAGAACACCTTTGTATTTTAACGCGTCCATCTCCAGCCATTCTGCTTGTCGCTAGAAATCCACATACTTAGAACGCATAGATGCACGTAGATTCTTTGGGATCCTAAGGCTCTTAGCGTTGATTGCCTTGTCATTCTTTCCGATAATTCGTGTAGCCATATTAGCAAGTCGAACAAAGTCATCATATCTCGTCGGGGCACGGATCTTTGACCATTCACGAAGTCCCGTACGACGAACCTTCGTGTAGATACCAACTCTGTTCCTCTCTAATTCGGATGAGTTTTCGCTGCGAGCGACGAGCTTACGCAGTCCTTGTGGGGGCACCGCAATCTCAGGATATTGTGACGAGCCGGAGTCGCTGCTGCGTGGTGCTAACTCGCCCGCGTCCTCTGCAGTTGCTACGGCCTCGCGCCACTCGCCAGATCGTTCTGTTGGTGCTGCTTTTGTTGTATCTTCGCGCCGCTCGTCAGCTCGTTCTGTCGGTGCTGCTTCTGTTGTCTCTCCGCCCCCCTCGGCCGAACCATCGACCGATAAGTCCGAGCGGTCAACACGACCATCATTTCCCACATATTATATCTCAGATCCATAGTGAGCAGACACGGATACGTCGTCATCTTCTTCGCCAGTAGCGTTCTCATGCTCACTTGAACTGCGGTCATCCTCGACGCCATGCTCGTCCTCCGCATTGTCGTTGACCTGGTTCTCGTCGCCTGGGTCGAGGACGACTGTGTTGACCTCAAATAGAACAGATGCAGTGACGCCGTCCTTGTCCTCCTTGTCATCCTCAGCCGTGCTCATATATTCATCCTGGATGGGGGCCTTTATGACCGTTGAAACCGCTTCATCAACATTCTCGGGTGGCTCGCTTGATAGATGCATCCACTCGCCGACGCCACGATCGGCAGGATCAACATTGTGACGATCACCATACGTGATATCCTCACGTACGCGAACTTCAGCAACAAAATTCACCGTGTTCTCGCAGGGAATGTACACAAGACAACCAACTGTGTCCTCTCGACATCCAAGTAGAAAATCAATCACATCATTTGGATCATTCTTGTACTTTTCCGGTGACACTGGAACTTGCACATACACGAGGCATCGAAATGGACTGATGTGGTGTATGTCCGGGACCACACCGAACATTCGTTGATACGGTCTCCCCTCGATTGCCTTGCAATAGATACGGTTCTTAATGTACACGGCGTTCAGCAACGCGTAGATCCAGAATTACTTTGGAAATCCTGCTGAGTACATTCCAGCCTTCATCATACCCACGAGAGTTTGGTGTGTGCGTTCACAAGCGTTCAGGTGTGAAGTTTTCGGTCCCACTTTCACATGCTCTATGCCACGCGCCGCGTACCATGCAGCCATTTTCTTGTTCACAAGTTCACTGCCCTCGTCCGTGAGGATCTGGAGGACTGGGAACCGCGTGTTCTCGGCCATCTGAATTCACGCTGTACGATATTCTTGATGCCGCGACCGGCCTGTCGCTCTGCCCATACCACGTATTGCTGGGTATGCTTGTTCACTGTTGCAGCAGACTTATCCTTCAGTGGTTGCAGCCTCACGTAACGACTCCACGCATCCATCAAAACGAGAATCGCCGTGTAAAACGTTCCATTGTTCTTTGGAGGAAACAATAGGTCTGCGTAGATCAGTTGGTTGGGTCCCGTCACTCCACGATCGAGTTTCTTCTGTCGCCGTTTGCTCGTCGGCTGAGCATCATTCATTTCACCAAGGCTTTGTATACACCATCAACATCAGATACTGGTGGTTTGTGTGAAGTAGACGCTTGTTCCAATCATCCATAGTCGCAACGCCGTCGGTCACTGTGTAGTTGGCAATGATACTGCCACCATGGCCTGGTGGAGACGCATGGTTCGCGCCTTCAGCCTTGAACATCCAAATGCCCTGCACCACCACAGCACGGATCGCTTCCTGGCCGCGCATACTCACGATGAATGTGCATGTTTCTCGCTCAAAATCAATCTCGAATCCCTGTTCTATAGCCCATTGCATGGAAAACAGCCCGTGGTCGGCATTCTCGACGTAGAGCACGTCGTCCGCTAACAATTCGATCTCCTTTTCACCCACTTGTGTGACAAGTCTCACCGTACCGATGCCCGATGTGTAATGGGGTGCCATTACATAATTGATATTCAAGTTAGAATATCACAGTTGAATTTCAGACGCGTTGTCTGAAATTCAAATAATATATTATAAGTTATTATAATCTACGAAGGAAAAGTCGATTCGGTATAAATACCGAATCATGCAGGTTAACTAATAGTACAGTTAGTTTAATACTTGATATTATTATATTAGTTAGGTAATTACTATACTGTTAGCCGCTAACCACCCATTTAATAAACACTCTTAATTTTGCGTTCTAAAAGACAAGTAAATAGTTATATTTACTTTTAGTATAGGATTAGTTTTTACCAACTAATCCTGCCCTTATTGTATTGCGCGCACTTCCTCACAAAATACAGTGTAAGCCCGTAACAGGATCAGTCCTGTAACACGATGCCTTCGAGAGCATTTTCCTTGAAACTCCGTACACACTTGCACCGACACTATCCGGGTCAATATCTTCCATGTGGACAAAGAGGCTCTTGTCTCCAACAATGTGACTGTTTGACCCAGTGTCAAAACACCACCAAGACGTCCCGGCCGTGATCACCACTGCACTGTCTTGATATTCCGCGGCGTCGCTCACCGCCGGTGGAGACGACTCAACTGCCACACCAGTAGCAACCCCAGGCTCATATTCAATGATCCCGGTCTCTCCTGAGTCACCATCCAGATGCTCGCGCCGCATTCCATCGTTGCACGTGAAGTTGGCGCGATGTTGACGCCTCCATACACTTCCATTGCCATTGCTTTTGTCCTTTTCCGGACAATAGGCCCGCAGGTGCCCAGGCTTCTTGCACTTGTAGCAAATCTTCTCGGTCGTCTGACCATCATTCTGCTGGCCAGATTCGGCATTTCTGCGGTGGCCTCGACCACCGCCACCATTAACTTGCTGCTGTTGCCCTCGACCACCGTTATTCCCGCCACCATGTCGGCCGTTCCTCCCGGACATGTTTACGCTGGCGTTGTGGCCACCGTTCCTTGGTCGTTTCGATTGTCGCTAAGCGGCTTGCTCGATAAGAGTCCGCAGTCCCTCAGGTTGCAATTGGCCACCATTCCCTCCGTACTTAGTGATTCCTCGGAGTTGTTCAAATTCATACAGATCTGGGAGCCCATTGAGCAACATCTCCCAAATGAGGATGTCGTTGACAATGTAGTTGTAGCTTTCCAGTTCGGTACGTAGTCGGAACATCTTAGTCAAGTACGCTTCTACATCCTCCGCGGTCACACACCTTAGAGAACTCATCTCATCCGTCTTCGTCACGATGATGCTTTTGCGGATAGTCGGATCCGTGCGCTTCTCGAAGATCTCGCACGTCCTAGCCCACATGTCCGATCCAGACTCGAGATGGTCGACTTGCTGGAACTTGTCCGTCGGTAATGTCGTCCCGCTCATGTTGATTTTCCATGTAGCCATGATGGGCTTTCAAGGTAAACCATATGGTGGAAACGGATTGGATGATAAAAATTTTATGTATGGTGTATACAGGTTTTAAGTCAGTAGCGCTTAGGAATATTAAGCTCGAGTCAGTGACTAAAAATGTTTATATTTGATTAATATATATGACTTCTGATTTTTACAAACTTCGATCAGCCTAAAACGACACTGCAGGCTACAGCTATTGAGATCTGCTACAGCCCAAACAAGAACACGAATTCAAGCTACCCAAGTCGCCTGTGCCAACAGGTTATGAGCCCAAGTGGTCTCGTGTGTCAAGAAGTGTCATTTTCTGCTGAATTTTAAGTTTTGTGCGCAAGTGGTTTTTCTTGTGGTTTTTTCGAGTGGTAATCTCTCGTGTGGTTACAGTTCTAAGTACTAGTGGGAAGTCCCCTAACTTTCGGAGGGCTAGTGGAATTGTTGGCGTGTTTGTATGCCGTATATTTTTGAATTTACGTTGATTTTACCATGGATAGTGGTGGTGAATCGGATTTCTAGCCGGAAGTGGCTCTGAAGGCCATCCTTGATGGGTGAAGGACATGAAGGGTTGCATGAAGTCGATGGAAGATGCGAAAACGCGCGCATCCACCGCAAGCACCGTGGTTGCACCTGCTACGACTGCTGCGTCTGCTACGACTGCTGCGCCTGCTCCGGCTGCTGCGCCAGCTGCGCCGGCCACGCCTGCAGTACTGAAACAGGACCCGATGTTTGTTCCCCGGAACTGTGTGTTCCGGGAGTCGCTAAGAAATTGTGGGCCATTCGGCAAGGAGATGACGCTGAATGACCTGGCTGACGATATCGGCATTGAGGTCGGTAGAGCAGCCAGGCCGAACCCGGCTAAGCTCCCGGCGAACAATCCGGGAAACGCACCGAATGCGGGCAGGGTACATGCACCGGCGGCGCAGACGCCCGGAATGCAGTTCCGGAAGGCAGCGCCCGCCCCTCCCCCACAGCATTTGCAAGCGTCGTATGCCAAGATACCGAAGCTCGGCATCGAAAAGTTTTCAGGGGTCGAACTGTTCCCCGGACTCGGTGCCGGCTTCAAGCAGTGGGCATATCTCTTCATCGAGGCTGTTGAGATAGCCGAGATGACATCTGGATTTGTGTGGACCGATCGCCTTAAAGTAAACAAGATTGGAGAATATCTCGAAGGGGTGGCAGGGGATTATTTCCGTGCAAATATAGGCACGTGGTGGCAAGCTGCCCCTGAATTATTGGCGATATTGGATTTCATTTATATGGCATTTCGAGTGACTATCTCCCCCCACCAGGCTGCAGTGTGGTTTGCTTCAGAGAAGAGTCCTAAAAGGACTTGGACTGAGCACTACCTGTACCTGGTAGCCCTGGCTCGCGAGAGCGGCATGGGCGAAAGGATGGTGGTTGAGAACATAGTCAAATTCGCTGCGCCCCGCCTGAAAGTTGCAATCATGGCCAGGTACAATCCTATGCGAGAGGATAACCTGTGCCATGTGCAAGAATTAATATCGTGGGCGCAGGAATTGGATGAAGATACGCCGAAAATCAGGCCACCTGCTCGTATGCATGCAAATTCGGTAACGGAGACCGGTTTTGTTAGAAGATGCTACGGCTGCGGAAAGCCTGGGCACATAAAGAGGAATTGCCCTCAGAGAGGCAAAAAGGCGCCAAGGAATGCCAACTCCAAGGATCAAGGTGGTTCCAGCGGTCAATGGAACCGAAAAGTCGCGTTGTCGACCATTGAAATTAAAAAGAAGTTGTTTCGACTGGAATGGCTGTCGGAGATGACATGCCTGCAACGACGTGGATCGTCGATAGCGGTGCCAGTAGGCACCTAGTGGCTGACGAAAATTTGCTTGTCGATGCAGTCGCGTGTGGGCCCGAAGATGGTTTTTGTTGCCCGAAGGTGGAAAATTGGCGGTGACCAGGATTGGAAGAATCAAGCTGGTTATGCTTGATGCCGATCCAATTTCGATCGAGCTCAGTGAAGTATATTTTGCACCCAAACTTGCCAAGAATTTGATTTTACTTGGCAAGTTGAATGAAAAAGGGTGCAAAACAGTGGAAAAGTTTGGAAAACTAACGATACAGCGGAACGGAACACGCTGTTTCCAATTCGGATTTGTGGATCAATTTTCGTGGCAGAATTAATGCCAGAAAAGCTGATCGGGCGCGCGCAGCAGTTCAAGAATATGTTGCTGAGTGCTGTCGCTGCGGAACCTGATGGTGATGTGCAGGAAGGCACTCTCCATCACTTTCATACCCGTTTGGATCACTTGGCATACGACACGGTCGAAAAGTTAGCCAAGGACCCCAGGTCAGGCATCAAGTTGACAGATAGTAGTCGACCCAATTGCCTGACCTGCGCTGAAGGAAAGGGAACAAGGAAGCCGCAGCCAAGGACAGATTCGGGTGAAAATTCACCAATTGAACGAGTCGGCGGTGTGATATGCAGTGACTTGAATGGTCCGATCACACCGCGCGACAGGCGTGGGAACCGATACCTGGTGGTGTTTGTGGATCATTTTTCAAGTTACGTGCGTGTGTTCGCCGCTAGAACGAAAGATGGAGCGGCGAAAATTTTTGAGCATTTTTTAACTTGGTTCGAAAACGAATTCAAGTGTCGAATTCACGTTTCGCGCACGGATGGAGGCGGTGAGTACAAGACCGTAGAATTGTTCTGCAAAAGAACTGAAGTGCGTCGACAAGTTACGGAGGCTGGCAATCCAGCCTCCAATGGAAAATCCGAGCGGATGAACCGGACCATTTTTAACATGTTCCGGTGTATGATTTTTGGGTCGGGGGTACCTCTAATGTTCTGGTCCGAGGCAGCGGAATAAGCCTCTTACATTTTAAACCGTACCCCGACCCGTTCGAACCCTGGCAAAGTGTCGCCATTCGAGATGCTGACGCACAAGAAACCGTAGCTGAAGGAAATTGTAGTGTTTGGGTCGCCGTTCATGGTGTGGCGTGATCCCAAGAAAAAGACCCTTGCCAAACACGCTGAAAGGGCATTGATTTTAGGTCGAAGTGATGAAACCGAGGGATTTAATGTGCTTTTGCTGAAAGACAGGGTGGTGACGGTCACTCGCCATGTCAGTGCAATTGAAACACTGGACAAGGAGGCGAATGAACAAAAGGGCGATGGGTGTTGCAGATGAAGAAGAGATGAAGAAACGCGCTGCAGGATGCTCAAGTGCAAAGCCGACTCAAGAAACCGACGTATCGGAACACTCTGAAGTGCAAGATGCGAGTGAAAAGGCGCGCAAGACGCCGAGAAAATCTGGACGAGTGATTAAGAAGACGCATAAGGCGGCAGAGCTGGAAAAAACCAGCAAGAAGAAAGTGAAAGACCAAGAGAGTGTGATTGAAGTAAATGATATGAGGAACGTGGAGTGATTGAAAATAAAACTTCGATTGATGGAAACAATTTCGAAGTCGGAGAAACTGAAGTTGGAATTTCGGAGCACGCGATGTGAGTTTGCGCTATGGCGGTAACAGTTAACAGTGGAATTGCTTCCAAGATTGCAGTTCCTGATCCGAAGTCCTACAAGGAGGCGCATGGAGGCGCACACTCCGACTTGTGGACGAAGGCGGAACAAGAGGAGCTGCAAGCGCTTGAAGAAATTGGGACCTGGAAAATTATCAAGCGCCGTCCAGACAAGACGTTGCTGCCCACTAAGTGGGTGTACAAGACTAAGTTGCGCGCGGACGGAACAGTAGAGCGCTATAAGGCTCGACTGGTGGCGCGCGGTGATCGCCAAGTTTATGGCCGGGATTACCACTTCACGTTTTCGACAGTCATGGAAGTCGACAACGTAAAGGTAATCCTGGCCATGTCACAGATTTGGGGGGTACCGGCGCGGTACGGTGATGTGCCGAGCGCCTACCCAAAAGCAAAAGCGGAAGATGATTTTGAAATCCATCTGAAGATTCCACGAGGTATGCAGATTCCGGTGGGGTTATATGAAGTTTTTGATGTGGAATCGAATGATTAACTTTCTTTAAAGTTGGAAAGAAATCTGTACGGCCTCAAACAGGCTGGCAGTCTATGGCATCAACTGCTGTGCCAACATTGGAAGGGGTGGACTTTCAACAATGCGTCACCGATACCTGCGTATTTGTCAGGCGTGGTGTGGATGGTACCGTGCTAGTGGGAGCATATGTGGATGACCTATTGGTCACTGGAAGCACGTCAGAAGCGGTTGAGAAGTTTTTTGACGAAATGAATGTACTGGAGCTCAAGGACCTTGGGGTCGTGAGCAAGTTCCTGGGTGTTCGTATTGAAGGAAACATTCATGATGGATACAAGTTGGATCAGGAGGCTGCTATCGATGAGCTCCTGATCGCGCATGATTTTACGAAAATAAATGCGATGCGCACGCCGGTGCTCAACATGGACGGTGTGGAAGGCTTCAAGGAGTTGCTGCCACCCAAGTCAAGGGAGAATTTCCCAAGTGTGAAGACTTTTCAATCGTTGGTGGGCAGCCTCCTGTGGATTTCTCGTTGTACCCTCCCGTATATTGCATTCGCAGTGCACCGCGTAACGCGGCGCACGCACGCGCCTACGGTGGGGGACTTCAAAGCAGCGAAGCGAGTCGTAAGGTAACTAAAGGGTACCAAGAGTTTGAAACTCCGACTAAGCTACGATGACGAATTGCCACTGGCAATTCGAATTACCTGCTACACGAATGCTGATTTTGCAGGTGACAAGACGGATCGAAAGAGTGTGAGCGCAGTGGTGGTGTATTTAAATGTTTTTATCGTTTCATGGAAGTGTAAGAAGCAGACTACCGTGGCGTTATCTACGGCTGAAGCTGAATTCGTAGCTGCTGCTGTCGGTGGACGCGAATCATTGGAGCTTCGTGAATTGTTGCTGGAAATTGGTTTGCTTTCTCGAACACCTCTGCTGATGAAGATGGATAACCAGGAAGCTATCACGCACGTGGAATCGGAGGTAAGTGCTGTAAGCACGAAACATATCGACATCAAGTTGAAGTTTTTGAAGGACCTGATCAAAAAATGAGTGATTAAAGCGGCTCACGTACCAAGTTTGGATATGGTGGCAGCCCTACTTACGAAGGATTAGAGTGCGCAGCGGGTCCAAGATTTGCGAAACCAAATCGGTTTGGATTGAGGGTGTTACAGCGCGCGCCGTTTCAGGAGGAGTGTTGATTTTCCATGTAGCCATGATGGGCTTTCAAGGTAAACCATATGGTGGAAACGGATTGGCTGATATATTTTTTATGTATGGTGTATACAGGTTTTAATTCAGTAGCGCTTAGGAATATTAAGCTCGAGTCAGTGACTTAGAATGTTTATATTTGATTAATATATATGACTTCTGTTTTTAACAAACTTCGAGGAGCCTAGAACGACACTGCGGGCTACAGCTATTGAGAGCTGCTAAAACCCAAACAAGAACACGAATTCAAGCTACCCAAGTCGCCTGTACCAACAGATCAATCGCATGATTGTGAACTGCCTTCTGTCGAAGGCAAGCCTGCCGTCCTCGCTGATGAGTTCCTCACCTGTGAGCTTCTGCAGAGCAATTTCATGCAGGCCGTTCTCGCGAATGACCGTGAGTATGGTCCACTTGTATTTCCGGAGGTCCTTGCCGTCCCAGTTAGCGAGCAGACCTTCGGTCTTGATATCTCTCGCCTCCTTGTACTCGTCGATTATCCGCTTCTCGCGAGCGCTGATCGTCTGTATTGGTTGGTGGCCGTGCATCGATGTTGATGGAGGCGACGGCGACGGCGGTAACGGGACGTTCGACATCTTTCACGACACTTTTGAGCGCGTAACCCTGTTGGAAAGCGTAAATGAGGGCGACGTGGTAGAATAGAAACTAAATGTATTAGGAGCCAAGTTATATTACCTCTCTCTAGCTCCTTCATCATACAGGGCCACCGGGCAACCCTTCGGGATGAAACCCCCGCCCGGGCCACTTCGAATATAGGATAAACGTGAAACGGATAAAACATATCCGGTTTATAACATTGAATAAGAAGAATATGCGCTTCTTCATCGCGGGGAAGTGCTCAGTGTGAGCTAAATGATGAAAAAAAATGCGATGCTTACGTGATTTCTAAAGACTTCCGAGTACTTTCATTGTGTATCCTTCTATTTAAATCATTTTTCGCCATGTACAGCCTTTTTGTACCTAAGAGGTGTACAGGATGCGATGGAGACCACGTAGCTGATGCAGTACCAAGACCTCTCCCTTTACATGCAGACGTGGTGTCCATGTATCAGCTAGATGAGGTGGTTGAAGTTGACCATGAACTCCCGCCACAATTGCACGTGAAATGACAAGTGTCGGTTGAATCCACGTACGAAAAGGTTAAACTTCCGGTTTGATCGAAAGTAAAAATAAGTGAGCTAAAAAAGAGCCTTCTTCGCGACTAATTCGGTCGCCCGTTCTCTCGCCCACTATCTCTAACGTACGACCTGTGGTCCCACCCATGTGGTCGCGCTTCACTTGAAGTTTGTATACAGACCCCATACTGGATGTTGAAAACGGCTCGGCTTGGCTCGGCTCGGCTTGGCTCGAGGGTGGAGCCGAGCTGATTGGAGTCAGCTCGGCTTGGCTTCGGCTCGGAGACATGAAATGTGGCTCGGCTTCAGCTCCAAGCCAAGCCATGTGGCTCGGCTCAAGCCAGCCACTTAGCCACGGCTTGAGTATACTTATTATATTGAAAGTTGGTGATATGTATCGTAAGGACAGAATAGAGAGATAATGCATGTATTAATGCGTACAGTACAGGAAGATACAGCGGACGAGCTGCCTTTTTACACACATGCAAAGCTATCTAGAAGTTTCTATGAGATTCTCTACTCCGCCCATCACGTCATCCTCCAGTTTTCATCAGTTGGCTAGAAACTTTTGAGATGCACCAAAGTGTGAGAAAAATCCATGTGCATATATATATCATAGTCAGAGTCTTCTGAATTCAATCTGTTTTTGCCAAAATGGCAAGAAAATACTTTTGTATCCTTGATATTCAGAATATATTCATACAAGAGAAAATATTTGGAAAACGGCTCAAGCCACGGCTTTACCGGCTCGGCTCAGGTAATCGTCTCGGCTCGAGCCACGGCTGAACCGGCTTCAGCCTAGCCGTTTTCAACAATAACTGTATGCATCACTTGAAAACTTCAACACGAGTAAATTACTGGAAGTCAACGTTAACGTTCGCGCTTAGGCATTGGTTCCCACTGATCAAGATTCGCCTAAACCTTTGCCGAAAGGATTGGACCTTAGTCTTCCCTGGAGGGCAGAAATCTCCCCCCGGCAAAACGAAAACCAGTTGCTCGGATCCGATTCCACACTTTGTGCAGCAACATAATTCTTGGGATATTCTCTAGAATATACTTAATGCTGAAGTTATTGAAGCAAATGTTAAAAGCATAAAAATTAAAGCCGACAGTGTCAGTTATTTCTTCAATCTTAATTGAGTTTCTAGTTAATTTTTAAACTGTCATATTAATGAATATGAAAAAGCTAATATGTTCCTTGATGCCTATGTCATAGGGCAGGACCGAGCCAAACAAATAACGAGGACTCTGTTAAAATAGCACAGAAAACGTTGCGTTCACTTCGCACGATCAAGACTCACCTGCTGATAAAGTTTCAGCGTGGGAGGATCAGTGTAAGGTGTCAAACAGGTGCGCGCGCGCCGTAGCCGTAGAGAAGTTCAGTAGGCGTACTCACTATATAAAAGCAAAAGGAAAAGTATATATTATTTAAGGTTACTTAAGTAGCTATCCGGTACCTAACGCGACTTAAATCAGTAACCGCCGTAAACATGCAAAATGTATACCAATGCAAACAGCCAATGGGATTCCACCATTCCGGAAGAGTGCAAAGCCAAAAATGGCTACACACTCTTCCAACACTCCTCCTGGAAGACCGGAGGCTGCACCATCGTCACTGCAATCCTAGCGCTGCACGCAACACTTGAATCCTTGGCGCATTGAGTTCCTTGGTCAGTAGATCGGCTAGCATATCCACACTTGGCACGTGACTAGCTGAAACAATGCCCTTTCTCGTGAAGTCCTTTAGAAATTTGAGCTTGATGTCGACGTGCTTCGTGCTAGCAGCGCTCGACTCGTCCTCCAATTGCTTGATGGCAGCTTGGTTGTCCATATTGAACACTAATGGTGTCTTCGAGTGCATACCAATTTCCGCAAGCAACTCTCTCAGACCCAGCGCCTCCTTGCCAGCTACTGCAGCAGCAACAAATTCCGCTTCTGCTGTTGACAATGCCACCGCTGTCTGCTTTTTGCAGGCCCAGCTCACAAGCATACCATTAACGAAAAGCACCATCGCTGAAACACTCTTTCTGTCTGCCTTGTCCGCCGCAAAATCCGCATCGCTGTACACCATGATGCGTAGCGGCATCGGCAGATCCTCGTCGTGCTTCAAAACAAGTTTCAGGTTGCTCGTTCCCTTGAGGTACTTGAGCACCCTTTTAGCAATCTTGTAATCACCTATGGTGGGTGGGTGGGTCTTTCTTGTGTCGCGGTGCACAGCGAACGAAACGTCAGGACGTGTGCACCTCGCGACCCACAGCAGACTGCCCACCAGCGATTGAAAGTGCTTGATACTGGGCAGGTTGCCCCTTGGTTGCAATGGCAATCGCTCTTGAAAATCCTTGTCCTCATCGAGCATTAGCACCGGCGTGCGCGCCGGATTTATTTTCTCCAGCTTGTGTGTGATCAGAATTTCTTTGATCGTCGACTCTTGGTCCAATGTATATCCATCCCTCGGATTCCCATCGATCCGAATACCGAGAAACTTCGTGACACGTCCCAAATCCTTTAGCTCTAACACTTGCATGTCCTTGAAAAATTCATTTACCATTTTCTCACTAGTGCCGGTGATCAGGAGGTCGTCAACGTACGCTCCGACCACAGCAGTTTCGTTTCCAACATGCTTTACGAAAATGCATGTGTCCGTGACACACTGCACGAAATCAAACTTCACCAATGTCTCGCACAGGCATTGATGCCACAGGCGTCCAGCCTGATTCAAACCATACAGGTTTCGTCTCAATTTGAGCGCGAGCTCCTTTGGCGATTTCACACCATAATCATGTAATTTCTTGTCCGTGATTTCCATACCTTATGGCACTTGCAGGTATATCTCCACATTGCTTTCGGACATCGCTTTGGGGTAGGCACTTGGCACGTCGCCATGGCGTGCCGCTACCCCCCATACTTGCGCCAGCACCAAGAGCAACTTTATGTTGTTCAACTCCATGACGGTTGAAAACGTGAACAAGTAATCGTCCCCAAAAACTTGCTTGTCACCTCTGGCAACTAGCCTGGCCTTGTACCTCTCGACCGAACCGTCTGCACAGACTCTCGTCTTGTACACCCACTTGGTCTGGAGAGGCACCTTGCCGGCGGGACGGCGCACGATGTCCCACGTGCCTAGCTCTTGGAGTGACTTGATCTCCTCCATTTCGGCGTGTTTCCACATCACCGAATGAGGGCCACCATGCGCCTCTCGATAATTCTTGGGGTCCGGCTGCATTGATAACGCACTTGACGACCCAACATCTGGTTCGCAAACAGCATAGACGCATAGAGCGTTTCCCGCATTTTTGCCATTTTCATCGGCTGCTTTCGAAACATCACTTCTTGCAACCGTCCCTTTTAACTTCGACGCTTCATAATCACGTCCTTTAGGCGTCTTCTTAGGCTTTCGGCGCGACTTCCTTGCGCCCTGACCATCGGTTTCCGTGCCCTTTGGCGCGGCTCCAGTCTCCGGCATTCCATCACTTGATTGCCCTGGAGTTGGTACATTTGAAACGTTCACCCTGGCACGAGATTCCGCCAAATCTTTGAGCTCTTGGCTGCATTCACCTTCCAATACCTTGGTGATCTTTTTTCTAGCCTCATCGCTTAGCGTCTCGATCGCTGTGACGTGCCTGGTCACTGCGACCACTCTGTCCTTAAGCAGCAACACTTTATACCCCTTGGTTTCGTCGCTCTTGCCAAGGATAAGTGCGCGTTCTGCGTGCTTCGACAACGCCTTCTTCTTCGGGTCCCTCCAAACCATGCACGGGGACCCGAAAACCACGATATCATTCACCGCCGGCCGCTTGCCGGTGAGTACCTCTAGTTGCGAAATTCGACCGGTGTTTGACCTTGTCGGGGTGCGGTTGAGTATATATGCCGCATACTCAGCCGCCTCCGACCAATACGTCAATGGAACACCCGATCCGAATATCATGCACCGAACCATGTTAAAAATGGTTCGGTTCATGCGCTCTGCCTTGCCATTTGACGCAGGTGTGCCGGGTTCGGTAACCTGGCGACGAATACCAGTCTGTTTGCAAAACAGATCAACATTCTCGTACTCGCCACCACCGTCGGTGCGCAGCACGTGCACTCTGCATGAGAACTCGTTCTCAAAACATGCAATGAAGTGCCCAAACATTCGTGCGGCCTTGTTCTTGGTGCGCGCCGCAAAAACGCGCTCATAATTCGAGAAATGGTCGACGAAAACAACCAAATATAGGTTACCGCGCCTATCGCGGGGGGGGGGGTGATAGGGCCTTTGAGGTCACTGCATATTACACCCCCGATGCGATCAATCGGTGCGTTAGCTCCAGAGTCTGTCTTCTGTTGCGCTTTCCTTGTGCCCTTGCCTTCAGCACAGGTCAGGCAATTCGGCCTACTCATGTCGGTGAGCACGATGCCTGACCTGGGGTCTTTCGCCAGCCTTTCGACAGTGTCGTAGGCCAGGTGACCCAGCCGCACGTGGAAGTGATGCAGACTCCCAGTGTGTGCGTCGGAATCGACATCCTCCAGCACACTGTTTACAACCATGCTTTCAAAACTTTTTGAAATTCCATCTGTTTTTTCGGCCTTCAATCTTGCCACAAAAACTGACCCGTGTGTCACCACATCGAACAACTTCTGTCCTTTGACCATAACACGCAGCTTGTGACCGTCGTCGACAATTGCACAGCCCTTTTCGCGTAATCTACCAAGCGATATCAGATTTTTCGCGAGTTGCGGTGCGAAGTATACTTCGGTCAGAACAACGACCGTTTCACTTGCGTCGCACGTCCGCAACGTAAGGCTGCCGACCATAGCAGCTTTCAGGGTGCCACCATTAGGCAATGTGAACGTGTCACTAGGACCGCACTCCTTTGCATCATCTAGCAAATCAACATTTGAAACCAGGTGCCTGCTCGCACCGCTGTCAATGATCCATATATTCTCGTTATCGTTATCGGTTCCACATGCATTAATATCAGCGTCTATGCTGGAATCCACAGTAGATAACACGAAACGCTTCGACGCCTTGTCGTTTCCGCCACGTTTCATTGCTTGGTTCCCATTTCCGTCACCTTTGCGACGCTTTTCGGGGCAATACTTTTGTATATGCCCCTCGTCACCGCATGTATATCATGCCCGGCGACCCTTAACCGATGTTGCGGCATGCGCCTGCAACTTAACGGCCTGTCTTCCCTTGAACGCATCGTCTTCCAGTTCCTGCGCCCAGGCGATCAGTTCTTGAGCGTGGCCCAGGTAGTCCTGTCTGCCAGGATCATACCTGGCCATCAGCATCACCTTCAATCGGGGCGCAGCGAACTTGACGATATTTTCAACAATTAACTTTTCGCTCGACCTGCTTTCGCGAGCCAGAGCTACTAGGTATAGATAATGTTCGGTCCAGGAGCGTCTCGCATTCTTCCGTAGCGAACCAGGCCGCAGCTTGGTGGTGGGATATGTAACCTTGAATCCCAACCACATTTGCTCCATGACGTAAGTCAGCTGCGGCCGCACCTGCCACCACGAACCAATGTTCGAGCGAAAATATTCCGCGGCAGTGCCTTCAAGATGTTCGCCAAATTTGTTGACCTTGAGTCGCTCGCTCCATTGAAAACCGGACGTCAACTCGCCGATTTCAACCGCTTCCATGAACAGGTACGCCCATTGGCGGTACCCTGCACCGAAGCCGGGATACACCTCGCGCCCCGAAAACTTCTCAATACTTAGTTTGGGTATTTTGTACCCGGCTTGGTGCACCGGCATATTTGCTTGCCCTATGGGTGGACCAGCCCCGCCCACACCTTGCATGCCGACCGGCACTCCGCGAGGTGCTGCGTTCACTTGCGGGTGTGGCCTATCACCGGCCTCCACCCCTTCGTCCTCGGCCAAGTCGTTCATAGTCATCTGATGGCCGAACGGACGGTAGTTTTGTAGGCTGTCCCTGAACCCGGCGTCCTGCACCCGTACTGGTGACCCTTTCCTGGACCCGGAGGACACACTCGAAAGTGACTGCCGGGCCTGTACATCCTCAATAGCAGTCAGGCGGGTCGCCACTTCCTTCAGACTCTGCACCAACGCCTTAAAATCACCGGCGGAGGGCACATCGTCTCCATCGGAGTCAACCATCTCCAATCAATTTCAAACACTTCAATCAGTCACGTAATTCAACTGGCCCTGTCGACAGGGGACTTTCCACCAGATCCACGAAACGTAACCACGAAAAAATCCACGTAAGTACACTTGAAAAACCAAGAATAATTCACTTGACTACTTGGCACAACTTGGGCTCATAACCTGTTAAAATAGCACAGAAAACGTTGCGTTCACTTCGCACGATCAAGACTCACCTGCTGATAAAGTTTCAGCGTGGGAGGATTAGTGGAAGGTGTCAAACAGGTGCGCGCGCGCTGTAGCCGTAGAGAAGTTCAGTAGGCGTACTCACTATATAAAAGCAAAAGGAAAAGTATATATTATTTAAGGTTACTTAAGTAGCTATCCGGTACCTAACGCGACTTAAATCAGTAACCGCCGTAAACATGCAAAATGTATACCAATGCAAACAGCCAATGGGATTCCACCATTCCGGAAGAGTGCAAAGCCAAAAATGGCTACACACTCTTCCAACAGACTCATGTGTTTAGGTAGCCCCCGAAACCCGAGCAAGCCTCTGGTTGCCACCCTCTAACTTCATCCCAGCAAAGGATGTGATTGGGCCAAAACAAAATCAATTCTTTTCAACCAATCCGAACGATTCCAAACACACAAGTATACATGTATGTATACCCAAGTCCTTCACTCCGTCATTGTTCGCATCCTGGTGGTGCATCTTGACCATGAATTACGGCGGCGGCTACGAAGCGTACGGCGGCATGGACGAGTACTCCACTCATGGTGGAGGTGGGTTCATGTCAAGTCAACCGTCCGGTAGTCAATCGACGCCTACGAAACGGAGCGGCGCGACACAAAGCCTGGTGCCCGTCTCGGTTAAACAATTGCAAAGTTTAGATACGGGTTCCATGGACGACGATGCGCTGCGTTTAGATGGACAGGAACTCTCGACGGTGAAGCTAGTGGGTCTCTTGACCGCATTTACGCCGCACTCGACGAGTCTTCGGTTTAAACTCGACGATGGCTCGGGCCTGTTTGAGTGTCAGTATTTCATTGCGTCCGAGGATGCCGACGCGAGTGATCGCGAGATGAATCGATTGCGAGAAGGGAGTTACGTGCGTGTCGTGGGCAAACTCCGCACGTTTCAAGGCAAAATGAGCTTATCGTGCTATCACGTGGCTCCGCTCACGGACATGAATGAACTCACGCATCATCTGGTCGAAGTGATTTACGTGCATTGCTATCATACAAAAGGACGAGTAGCTAGTGAGAGTGGCAAGACGGATGTCGCCATGACGTCCTGGACGACACCCGTCAAGGCAGACAGTGGCAAGGCGTGGAATCAACCGAGTGCCGGACGATATCCAGGCGAGATGGACATGCTGGACTCGAGCTTTTCACCGGAACAACAAGCGATCTTAAATGTCTTAGGGACGTGCACAAGTGACCATGGCCTCAAGATTGATCAGATTTACGCCGATTTACGGGGCCAAGTGACCGAGGCGCAGCTCCGTAGTGCCCTCAACTACCTGACGAACGAAGGTCACGTCTACTCGACGATTGACGAAGACCATTTTCGACGCACGGCGTAGCAGCGCTCATCCCAATACATCTACGTCCTCGTCCATCTCGTCTCTTCTTCGTTTGGATCCTTGACCACAAGTTGTCTTCTTTTTCCCACGCTACATGTATCTAACCCGCCAGCGACAGTTTCTCCTCCTCTGCTTCCCCTCTATGTATCTCTATCCATGCGTGTGTTCGAGTCGGTTGTCACTCAAACTCGAACGCGTCCAAGTCGCCCTGGAAGAACGTGTGCTTAATGGTTTCGTACACGCCGAAACAAATGCCCGTGGTCGGCATGATCGACACCATGCGGCACGACGCGCCCCGCCACAAGACACGCAGGCCATCGGTTCGAACCGACTGCACGAAACAGTCGCCCACGCCCGTGTATCGTCTCGACGTGCCTTGCGTCATGAGTCGCACGGTCACGACATCGAGCGGGTTCGTGAGCAACGCCGCGACGCCACCGGCCACGGACCCAAGCGTTAGGGACTCGAGTGCAGTCAACGGTCGGTCCGTCTCGTGCGTCCTCACGTAGCGTTGATAGCGCTGCTTGAGCGTCTCGTAGCAGAGAAACGAAAAGGCGGACGATAAGGTATCGACGCTGAGACACGCCGCGTAGCCCGCATAGAGGCCGCGCAGTCCTTCGGACTTTACAATGGACGTGGCCGCATGTGTCGTGCCGCGGTAGTTTTGTGTATACTTAATCAAACCGCCACTCGCATTCCGCGGATTCTGTCCCAATTGCAAGCGCGATTTAATCACTTCGGACGGGACACTAATGGCCGAGATGAGCACTTCACTCATGGCGCCGGCTAGAAAGTAGACGACGCCGTGATGCTCCGCGGGCACGAGAGGCACGGCCAGGGCTTTAAGCGTCTCGTACGAGCCAAAGTACAGCGCCGTGCACACGGGCGACGCGAGCAACGTCGTGCTCAGGCCGCCAAAGACGCCACGGATCCCTTCTTCCTTGAGAATCGTCTCGACCGAGCGGAGAATTCCTCGATACTTGGCACTGGGCCGGGGCTGAATCTTCATGCGGAGGTTAATCACGTCCAGTGGATGCAAGAGCGAGTCCGCCACGACGCCCGCGATCGCACCGGAACAGAGAGCGCGGACGGCAGGCGACGCGGCCGCGACAGCCGAGGTGGCCGTCGCCGGTGGACGCGGGACGGATAGAGACGAGTCCGTGGAGCGGCGTGGAGGGCATGGAGGACCCGACGACGCTGAAGATGACATGGCTACTTAGCTGGGATAAGGGGATTTCAGAGGGACCACCGGTCGCATTTAGATAAAGAGTGGGCGAGAGAACGGGTGACCGAATTCGTTACGAAGACGACTTCTTTTAGCTCACTTATTTATATTGGTCCGGACTAGGCCTCCTATTTGAATCACTTAATCATGAATCAAGCCTGATTCATGATTCAGATTCATTTTCCCAGGGCTGATTCATGATTCAGATTCATGAATCATGGATCACCATATATATAAGGAATTGTTAAATCGACGCCTAAAATTTGTTAAATCGACGCCCTGTTAAATCGACGCCCTGTTAAATCGACGCCTTTCAAGGCTTTCAAGCTTCGATAACGAAAGTTCGTGTGGAGTACACAAGATATGTTGGTTGGTAATGTTGTGCCAGTTGGAAGTTGCAGTAAATCGTAAAAGATAGAGAATGCGGGGAAAGCTGCGACCTGGCGTATGGACGTCAAACGCCTCGGCTTTTCGCACTTAATACGGAGCGCATAAGGAAGCGACTGCGCTTCATAACGTAATTTGTGGCAATTTGAACACGTTGTTGCTCGTCGACGGTAAAGTCAGGATCAAGAGCGATGGTCCTTTTTAAAGTTGTCGTGGTAGCAGCTTGTCTCTGCTTTGGCAGTGTGACTACTTCTACAACTGAGCTCGTGGAAGAGACAGACTCTCGCGTGGACTCCTACCTGCCACGTGCAAATTTTCCCGAGCCGACGGAAGAATTGTGTCTGTGTTAAGGATTTTGCTGGAGAAGTCTTGAGAACGGAGGTATTCCGTGTGCCTTTCCTGCCGCAAAGACGCCGACCGCGCAAGAGTGCGCAAATGTGCCCAAAGTATTGCGCATGTCTTGTCGCAGTCCGAGATTTGCGTCGTTGAAAGTGTTAGAAGATGCCGACACTTGCGGTAGCGTTGGCTGTTGTTTTGATGATGGAGAGTATTTCCAGCCAATGGCAAAAGGATACGAGCTCTTAACCCTGGATAAAACAACGGATGGGTGGCGTGGGACGCTGGCACTACAGCATGAAAGTCACGGTCATTTTGGAAACGATCTGGCACTATTGGAGCTGGATGTGGTTCGACTGTCCACTAATCAAGTTCGTATCCACAATACTGATCCTGCATTTCCACGGTATAAAGTACCAGACATGCCTGTAAGACGTCAAGAAAAAAACGCTGATGAAGAAGAGGATTTTCAAGTTCATTTTACGCCACGGCCGTTCGGAGTAGCGGTCTCACGTCGTCATTCAGGGGAAGTATTGTTTAACTCAACAACTCCAGTAGAGAAAGATGAAGATGGTGCTATATTTAGTGGCTTGATATTTGAAAACCAGTTTATTGAGATTTCGACACAGCTAACGTGTAATGACGATGACAATCCTATTTTGTATGGATTGGGCGAAAGACTTGGGATAGCGCATCTACGTGCTGATGGTGAAGGAGACCTCTATCCGATGTTTGCCCGCGCGCCGAACACTTCCGTTTGAGTAAATAGAGTATATAGAATAGATAGATTAGATAGATGGATGGAAAAAGGGCGTCGAGTTAACAAAAATTAATAATAAATTCAACAGGGCGTGGATTTAACATTTTTTGGGTCGTCGATTTAACAATTCCCTATATATAGTAAATCACGCATTTACAGGCTTTTAGCATAACAAAGACACCCCCCAAATCATGACAGAAAAACAGATTAAACCATAAACTCTATAATAAATTCAGCCAATTCAACAGCCTCACTCTATCTGAAGAAACCCTTTTTTCTACAGAAGTCTTTGAGGCACACCAAGAGGGGACACACAATGTAATGTTTCTAGGTTTCAAGGGACTTAATGTTTATTCTTAACACGTCTACCCTGCTATTTATACTTTTCTAAGAGCTAACTTCGACGACTACGACTACAGAATTAACCGACGGAATTAAAAGAAATTTAAGAAGCAATGACCAATAAGATTAAGGAATAACGAAGTGGCAAGCGTGTCATTATTAATGAAAACAGTTATTAAAGTTATAGTGGCAACCAATCAATCGGAAGAGCGGAGCTAAGAATAGGCCCAGCTGACCTGTATTCATTACACACAACAAATGGTATTGGCATATATATGTGCCTGCTAGCAGTTGTGCATATTGGCTCACTGTAATTAGCGGTGTAGGTTAGGATGATTCATGAATCATGAATCTGAATCAAGCATTTATTCATGAATCACGGATCTGAATAGGGGGCCTAGTCCGGACTATTCTCAGGATGTCGCAAAAATAGAGGCGATTAAGCCGAAAGTTTAACTTTTCAGACGTGAAGTCAACCGACACTTGCCATTTCACGTGCAACTGTGGCGGGAGTTCCTGGTCAGCTTTAACCACCTCATCGAGCTGATACATGGACACCACGTCTGCATGTAGAGGGAAAGGTGTTGGTACTGCATCAGCTACGTGGTCTCCATCGCATTGTGTCTCAGGATGTACACCTCATAGGTCCGATAAAGCTGTACATGGCGAAAAATGATTTAAATAGAAGGATACACAATCAAAGTACTCGGAAGTCATTAGATATCACTTTAGCATCGCATTTTATCATTTAGCTCACACTGAGCACATCCCCGCGATGAAGAAGCGCCGATTCCTTGTATTCATTGCCTCCGCCTGCTGTACTACTGTGTCAGTTCGAGCTGCACTCCCGTCCGCTGACGCTGCTGCTCTAAGTCCAGCTCAAAACAATCGAGTGGACGGCACCGAGAAACAAAAGCTTCGTATAAACGAGGAGGTGGCGGATGTTTCAGATGATGAAAGAGGGAATTTTCCAGAACTTCCATTTGCCATTTTGTTGTCCGAGAAAGGAAAGGGCATTGAAGTACCTCGTGCTGCGACTCAAGAAATTGTACCGCATGAGCTTGATATGTCTCGGATCTGGGAGCATCCAGCTGTCGCACATGTGAGCGAGGTACTCAAAGTTGATTTTGATATCGGTAATATTGAGCGGAGCTGGAATCAGTTACGGGAGCATCTAGCACATCCGGTAGTGAATGCTAACGCTCGCATTATGATGGCTCTAGGGGACGAATATTTCAGAAAGTTGGTGGTCCAAGATCCCAAGACAGACTTCTATCAGCCGATCTCTTTAAAAAAATTGAGATCGGATAATGAAGGGCGAGTGAAAAATATTCTCGAGAGCAATAGAATCAAGCCTGATAGGGCCATCTTGAGGATGCGATGGTTAAGTGGGAGAATTAAAGTAGACCAACTGAAGAGTGCTTCGTTTGCTTTCATGGTTATTGGAAGTGAGTTTCTGGGAAAGATTCGCCTGGTAGAAGCGTGCTCCAAGCTTAATCTCGAGCCTACCAGAGTTAAGTACTTGATGAGACAAATTAGAACCTCCCCCGGGAATGGCCACAAAAGTGAAGATGAGGTTTTCGAGAAAGCCATTAAGAAGGCAATGGGTGAAAATTTGAGTCTCAAACCAAGTGCTGACTCTAATTGACCCTCGGTTTTTTCGACATTTGCATTGGAGTCTTTGGTGGTATTTTTCTTACTAAAGTACGTAGCGTAGCATCGTTCTTTAGACTATTACTACCTCTAGCCTGTTTACACTGAATGAATGTGTTTCACTTTTCTGCAAACTACCACTTGTTACAATTAGATGCAAAGCAGACATGTTGTCGCTATAACGATAAAGTGTAGTATGATCTAAAAAAACCTTCGTGTTTTAGCGTGAAAAAACCTCTTTATAATATAGCTGTTTTCTCAAGTGATTATCCGTAACAGAATCATACGAATAGGGGTGGAGGAAGCCCTCTCTCAAGAATAGCAAGTACTTTTAGAAATCGTTTCGAATGCGATCAGCGGTAGAGGGGTAAGAACAAGTCAAAACAGTTTTTCGAGTGGAAATAATCGGTCACAGCAGGGAAGATCCAACAAAGACAAGCTCGGATAGGTCAAGACGTTCTATTTTACAGCCAGGCTAAAGCCTGTGGTACCTGCCCGCCGGAGGCAAGCACAAACAGTAAGCTCCCAGAGTGACGGCAAGAAGGCTTTCGACAATTATGGAACGCTGCATAAACAGGGTCAGCTGGAAGCCGCCCGGAACCTTCAAAACCAGTCCGTGGCTGACAGATGCCGAGCGGATGCTGCCCAGCACTATCTAAGAACGTGGATATGAGTTTATGGAACGCCTATTCAAAACATTCCGACGGGAGACACTCGGTAAGCGGTGGGAAGATGGAGTCAGTCAAATCGACTAACCAACATTAAGACTGTGATAATCTGGACTTCGGGATGTCTCAGAAGGCCAACACTGTTGGAAGTGCGTGTACCCATTTTGTGTTCTTGCGCCCTTATAACTTGGTGAAAGCTCATTGGCTGATAAATGAGTATATATTTTAGGTATACATTGACGGTTACTATTAAGTTGCATTTTAGTATAACTGACTACTTAAGTAACTTTACATAATACACTTTTCAATTTTATCCTTAAGCACAACTTAGCTGAAACCTGCACGGCGCGACGATCGTCGCGTGATCGCCATCCTCTGCCTCAGATCCTACCTGGTCAAAAGTGCTCAGACCAGGAAGTATAAGATATGGCATAGTGAAAACATACTACAAGTCTATTTTCTAACAGGTTATAAGCCCAAGGCTGGCTTGAAGATCGCGTGGATTTTTCTTGGCTTTACGAGAGTGTTTTCGTGGATAATTTTCATATTTCGTCACTTGGATCTAGTGGAAAGTCCCCAGTTACAAGGGCTAGTGGTGTGACGATTGTTTTCGACTGTTTTGATTTGATTTGAGATGAGTGACTCTGAAGGAAGTGAGGTGCCGTCCTCAAGTGATTTGAAGCTCATCATGCAAGGTTCAAGGATATTACGACACGCCTGGCTGCCGTGGAAGAAGGGCAGACCAAGCGGTCGGTTGGCAGTGTCTCGTCCGGGTAGAGAAAGGGCTCCCCGGTGCGACTTGTATCTTGTGCATGTTTCGCAGCTCTTCACATATTATTTCACGTCTTCTTGTAGGTTCTTCCAGTAATACCATTGTGACACTAAAAGGTACGTTCTCATTGTTCCTGGATGTGCAGCGCTTGCAGCATAATGACAGTTGTGCAGGATCTTGACTTTCAGCTGTTCATCATCAGGGATACACAAGCGTTTTGTTTTGTTCTGGCTAGTTCGATAGATGAGTCCTTGCATCCTCACATATCTTGGATTGTTACCTTTTCCGTTAAACACTTCTCTGAATGTCGGATCTTTCTCGTATGCTTTCTGTAGAATCTTCTTTGTCTTTGCATCCATATGGACTGTTATTGCTGCTTCCGAGTCTTCAAAACTGATGACATTGTTTATAGTCATTTTTCCTCTTCGTATTTGTGCTTGCCTTGTTCAACTTGGACGTGACTTGTACATGCTTCCATCTTCTCCCCCAGAAAAATCTGCTGATCACGGACCGGAATGCTCTTCAACTCGGAAAATGATTCGCGGGATAACGCGTCGGCGACAATGTTCTGATATCCAGGTCTGTGTTCAAGCTCAAACTCGAACTGTCCAAAGAAATCTAACCGTCGTGCCAGGCTTCCAGATACTTGTTTATGATATAGAAACAATTTTTAAGAACTATTATCTCTGAATATCGTGAACTTGGATCCATGAAGATAATGTCTTCATCTTTGTAGAGCTTGTTTGATTGCATAGAGATCCTTTTTGTGTATTGGCCAGTTGAGTTCATGCACGCCGAGTTTCTGAGAATAATAATCGATTGTTAATTCGCGATTTTCATGGAGCTGAGATAATACTCCACCAACACAATGATGAGATGCGTCTGTGATGACAATGAATGGTTTGTCAAAGTCTGGAAACTGCAGAATTGGGGCTTGTTGTAAGACTATCTTGAGCGCATTGAATGCTTTTTGTTGCTTATCACCCCAACACTAGGTTGTATCTTTCTTCAGGAGATTGCTCAAAGGCAGCTTCTGTTCAGAAAAGTCTTTAATAAAGCGACGGTAGTAACCGGCTAGTCCAATGAATCTCTACAGGTCTTTGCTGTTTTCAGGAGGTTTCTAGGAAGTGATTGCTTCGACTTTCCTCGGATCGACACGAAGTACTTCTGCTGATATGATATGTCCGAGGAATTCAACAGAGTCTTTATCGAATGCGCACTTCTCTCTTCGTGCACAGAGCTTATTCTTTCGCAAAATGGAGAACACTTCTCTCAGATTCTCTCTGTGGTCTCTTCGAGACACTTGGAGAATACGCAGACGTCGTCGAGATAGACAACCACAAACTGCAACTTAGCCAAAATTGTTCGCATTAGTCTTGTCCAGGTGCCAGGCATTCCGGCTAATCCCATCGGTGCTACTTTCCACTGGTAGATCTCGTCATTTGTTCTTAAGGCAGTGTACTGTTTAATATCTTCATCCATCCGCGTCTGATGGTATACTGAAGCTAGATCAATCACACTGAACACAGTTGCTCCTTGCATCTTGTCAAACAGCTCTTCGATGTGAGGAAGCGGAATTTTCGGAACCTTTGTTTGACTATTCACATACCTGTAGTCAATAACCCATCGGATAGGCATGGTCGGATCTGCTGAACGGATCCACTCGAGTCTTCTTGGAAACTTTCGAGTTGTTGGATCTTTCTTTGGCACGCCAAAGATGTTCGAAACCCACGGAGAATTGGACACTTCATCCAATCTTTCTTCACTAGGTCTTCCACGAACTTGTTCAGTGCTTCTTGCTCTACTTTGGACAGATGGAACGGTGTTCTTGTGGATGGTTGTACGTCAGGCTTTAGCTGTATTGTATGCTCAATGACTCGCTTGGGGCAGACTGTCTGGCAGTTGTTTCGGAAAAGACGTCTTTGAACGCAGTGATTAACGCTTCTACGTATGGATGCAAAGGATTCGAGTCTTGTTTCTTAATCTTTAAACTTTCTATGCGTAATACCCTTCTTTCAGTTTCCTTTCAAAATCTTCGCTGTCAAGCGGCTTGGTGTTTCTGTGGTGAAGTTTACCACAAATTTGGTCACTTTTGGTCAAGTCAGTTGGTCGAATTTCG
>CM047590.1:1482195-1496014 GCA_026184515.1 Peronosclerospora sorghi
ACTGGATTGGTCTTTACGTGGAGATATCGTTTGTGGAGTTTCACGGGCATATTGGGTCTTCACGTGGACATATTGTCTTATTGTAACATCGGTTGGAGTTTAGACCGATTTTGGTCTTCTCTCATATTGTTCAGGGGCTAGACCGGTTGATTGGTCTACCCTCTATTATTTCGTATTGGTCAGGTCTAGATCGTTTGGACGATCGACCTATTGGAATTTATCTTTTGGAAGTGTTTCTGGTCTGTACGTACCTGGGATGAAGAGTTCCGTCCCAGGTACACCTAGCCAGCACGGTTTCATATTCAAGACCGAATCAGATCGATCTGCGATCCCGATCCACCGAGTGTGTAACTAGCCCATTCCATCGGGTACACAAGGTGAGATGAACTTAAGTGAATCGGACCAAGTGTCTTTGGATGATGACCGGTCTTCTGCCAGCAGCGGACGATCGGACCAGATTTCGAGTGGAGGTCCGCGGGGTACCCCCCCGTAAGTTGGAAGGCTGGGCACGATGGTGGTGGTCAGGTTGTCGATACAAATGTATTCGATTTCGAACTTGACTCCACCACATTTCTTTTGCTGTATGGCATGCGTGTTCGCCAGTCGATCTTGTGATTGTATTGAACTAACCACGGTTTGCCGAGAATAATGTCTTGCTGATGAGGCAATTCCCACTCCGTCAACGTGATGTCTTTAAACACTTGACCTTCCATCATGATATCTTTCTTGAACACGTTGGTAATTTTCTTGGTTGTCGTCAATCCATCGAATCGTACTGCTTGGATCTTCTTCTTCTGAAACATATATGTGCCCAGTATTGGTCGGATGATGTTATGGTTAGCACCACTATCAATGAGAATCTTGACTCTTGCGTCTCCTAGACTTCTTTTTTTTCGGATCAATTCATTGTACTTTTCCTCAGCAGTGACGTTACCGATGACTATCGTGTCTATCATGTCTTCCTCTTCGTTTTCGCTCCCTGACTTCATTGCCGTGTTACTTACTTGTACGGGCTTCTTGTTCTGATGATTGTTGTACTTTCTTGATCGACATTCTGCTAGTCGATGTCCAGGTTTCTTGAAGTAAAAGCACAACTGTTTTCTCGCACACTATTCTTTGGATAAGTTCGTGTTTCCAACATCCATTATTACATCTCCATCACGATCTACTCCTGAATTATGCACTCTGGTCGGCGAGCGCTCCGAATGCCTTTTCGTACGTTGATCGTACCTTCTTCTCGCAGACTGATCATATTCTCGTCTTGATCTCTGATTATTATTGTTTAGATATTCATGCACTAACGCGTGCGATCTCTCAAATTCTAGCGCGACGGTCATCGCTTCTGTCGTCGTCCGAAATCTTCGGTATAAGACTTCTTGCTTCGTTCGCAGAACCAATCCTCTTGTAAAACACATGACTCGATCCAGGTCGCTCATATCTTTTATATCACTCATAAGTTTGCGAAACTTCATGATATACTCTTCCCTGTTCCTGCAATGCTTCGGCTTCAAAGCATCCCGCTTTTCTCGTAATCTTTCTTGCATATCCACAAGCACGAACTCTCTGGTCATGCCTTCTTTAAGTTCTTCGATATAGTGCACTTCTTTGCCTTGTTGCGCAAAGTCTTGATGCCATGCTGCTGCAGATCCTCTCAAGTTGACGGTGATAAGTAACATTGCATAGTTGAAATAACTGGTATCGTGCATATTAATGTTCTGGGATTGACAATACTTCTTGACGTTGAAGAAAACCAGATCTAAATTCTCATCCAGATGTTCATGATAACGCGGCATTTGTAATACTCTGACTTTCAGATCGCTGTGCTTCGTTTCTTTCATTTGTTCTAGTTTCTGGTCCAAATATCTTGTTGTTTCATCAGAAATTGTTGCTGTTGCCATTGAAGATGTGCTTGGCTCTTGTCTAGATGTTTCTGCATTGCTTCAAATAGTTGTTGCATAAAAGCTCGGTTTCCCTTCATCATTTCTTGAATGTCTTGCCAGGGATTTATTTCTTCAGTCATTTTTACTTAATACTTGATTTTATTTAATTGAATAAACTTCCTTATCCGTTTGTAACAGCTCTTTCTTCGAGACGGATTCGGTGCAGGTAATCTAATCATTCTTGAATCTTGTTGTCGATGAGTTGATAGGTTTCTTCGGTCTTCGTTGGGCTTCCTTGATAATAGATACAGCAAATGCTTAGACGTCTGGGTCATCAGGAAATTCTTCAATAACTTGGCTCTTAAAACTTCTCAGTAATGCGCTGGACTCTGGAGATTGCGTCGACCAAGTCCTTTTGGATTTTATAGGAGTTCAAGCAGAACTTTCTTGTAATGTGCGGGATTGGCAGCGGCGGGTCAATGGACGGGACTGCGAGGGCTTCTTGCGGGGACTTCGGTCATAGGAAGTGTCATAGGAAGTAGATAGGTAAAACACAATACGACCACTTTCGCATCTGGTGGTAGCCAGCTGCCAATTCAATGAGTGTGAACACCACAGCACCGGCAAGACGATCTAAGAGCTCGTCGTTTCGTGGAATGGGGATGCGTGTCACATCAGTGAGAGAGTTCACGTAGCGGTAGTCGATGACCCAACGCACCGGGAGCGTTGGACCTCCTCACACCCACTGTACTTTCGCTTGGAAGCTCACCGGTGACTGGATCACGTTTAGGCACAGCAAAAATATTTGAGAACCACTGTGAGTTACTCCGCTCAATCCATTTCTTCTGAAGGAGTTTCTTCAAGTACGGCATCACTGCCGCACGTTCCACATGAGCATGCCGAAACGGATCTCGAGTCGACGGACGAGCGTCGGACTTCATCGGCAGCGAATGTTCAATGTCTCGTTCAGGTGGCAACCCATCGGGGAGCCCCTCGCACAACATATCACCGAACTCGGCGACCAGAAGGCGGACAGCGTCGTTGTCGATGGTGGATCCATGGTCAGTGAGAACGTTGATGTGGAATACCTCTGTGTACTCCCCATTCTGCAACTTCTTCTTGAACTCAACAGCATTAATCCACTCCATTTCTGGATCCCACTGAGAAACGGTAACCTCGACTGGCAGCTGTTTGGTTTGCTCAGTGGTGGTGACCACAGCAGCGGTCGCTGATTGTTTTGACATGGTCGGTGTGACGGAGATTGCACCAGCGATCCATTAAATGCTTGGATTGGTCAGATTCAACCAAGACTGACCCAAAATAACATCGAACGGTTGCTCAAGCGGCCACTTCACAACTGGCACCTCGTGGACCACACCATCAACACCAATCGGCACCTTGTACTTCCGGCACAGAAATGAGCGTACCTGACCTTCAAAGTTCCTCGACTTCACCGTTGTCGTCCTGGAACTTTCGGGTGGGGCCCAGAGCCCCGGCTTGACTATACTGTGAGAGGCACCGGAGTCGACCAACAGTCTCACTGTAACAGGGTTACATTCGAGTCACATTTAGTTGGTGGTGTACGTGAGAACACTACGGTTGGGGTCAGCATTGACCGGTTCGAAGGGTTTTGAACCATCGGTTATTTTAACCAATCAGGGAAGGAGCCCTTGGGGGTGGCGTGTCACCCATCCACGTGTCGGTACACAGGTGGTGTACACTACATTTTAGCTAGGTACGAATTTGGTATGTTCTACTTAGTATTACATATAGTTTACATTAGTTTAACTTAATTTAGACTAATTATATATTAAATATACATTCAGTTTACATTTTCACTCAACAACTGCAGACGCACGACCTCGACCGGTCGTTCGTGTAGTGAGTGCCGTAGCCTAAAGGGATCCCTCCCTTTAGCTACACCCTTAGTAAGGGAGCCTTGCCGTTAAGGCAGTAGCGAAGGCTACTAGTAAACCAAACGGGAATCTTGGCCCCGAGTAGGAGATATCTCTCCTACAAAGCCCTTTATAAGGGCGTATCGGCTAAGTAGCGGCGAACGCCGCTTTAGGGAAAGTCTTCCTCTGTGCGCTAGCCACACCGTGCGTATACGCACCGACTATATCTGGTAGCACTTTTTATCAATCCAACACCTGTGTTGGTAGACTAAGGCATCCTCTACAAAGGATGAATCAGGACGATTGGGATAGGTTAACCCTCGTCCATCAGGAAGCCTTTAACAGGCTGTTATCCTTCATGAGTGACGAGGGTATGTAGCTCCTAGTGGAGCAGGCCTTGAGGCCGTAAAGGCAAGGGTCAATGCCCTCATCGCCCATGAGGCGAGTTTAGGTGGAGGTCGTTCCACGGGGGTGCGTCCCCAATTGTCCTTTAAGATAAAGGAGCTCACCGGGGAGAAGGGTGACAACCTTTATGTGTGGCTGCGAGAGGTCGAAACGGCCTTCGCAACAGCGAATGTGATCGCCGATAACTTGCAAGTGGGACTTGCACTGGCCCATTTTACGGGCAAAGCCCGTACATGGGCGTTGACGTGCCCAAATCGGTCACGAACGTGTTCCAAACCTGGGAAGTCCTTAAGCAAAAGCTTATGGACTTGTACGCCACGCCTGATCTGGTTTTTCAGAATCAGCTGGCGTTTTTGAGGTGCCGTCAGGGCGCTAGGGAATTGGAGACATACGTCCAAGAACTGGAGAACCTGTTGTCAGGGATGTACGCGAAAGCGTATTCGGACGACGTGTCCATTCCCATGTTCATGGGAGGCCTGAAAGAAGGGAGAGCACGTTCGGAACTGTTCCGATGTCGACCTCAATCCCTGGGGGAGGCGTTTAATATGGCGTTCAACGCCGAGAGGAACTTTCGCTCCTCTAAGGTGGGTCCCGAACCCATGGACCTGAGTCAGGTCGAAGCGGAGGAGAAACCTCCCGCTAGGAGTAACTATGATTCCTTTCCGCAGGGCTTCGAAGCGGAGCTCCTTGCTATGCTGCAGCGGCATGGGCCGCTGAGATGCTTCCTCTGTGGAAGCACGGATCATCTGCGGAACAGGTGTCCGAGAAATCTCCAGCGAGATACTCGCTTTAAGGGGACAAGTGTTGGGAAAAAGCCCATGCCCAAGCCGTCGGGAAACGACGGCTCCCAGTAGGTGCAGGGCGCCCTACTGGGGGATCCCTCAGTGCTGTTAAGCCCCAGGGTAGGGGCCGACAGCACAAAGCCCCGAGGGAAACGGTGCTTTCTAGAACCTAGTTGGTGTACCATCCAGGTTTTCTGGTAGTCCTTGCGGACGTGAAAGGCTTCTATAAGCCTTGGAGAGTCTTAATAGTCTCTGGAGCGTCTGACAATTATGTCAGACGGTCTTCTGTAGAGAAGAGTCGGCTGTATGCCGAGTCCCTAGTAGCACGTTCTCGTGACGTTGTCACGGTCCGTCTTGCGACGGGCGTACAGGTTTCTGTACCCAAGGTCTCGATTGACCTTAAGCTGAAGTCTGCCGACTTCGACATCTTAGAACGTTGCCTAGTCCTGGAGTTGGACTCGAGGTATGACCTCATTCTGGGCATGAAGTGTCTGGAACGCCACGATCCATGGATAGACTGGAAGTCTAAGTCCATTGGCTCAACGCACCCGCGATCGGGTGAAGCATTGGCGAGTCATGAACCCACCTTTGCTCGATCGCAAAAGTGATTCTGGCGTGAGATGCCAGAGATTGGGATGTTGAAATGATCATTCCCAATATCGTTAAGGAAGAGTTCCTTAACGGGGGGATTCGGCGGTTAATCCCCACGCCGTTAACGATGAGACTGGTGAGTTGCCAGGGGCAGATGTGGATTTCTCTGAGGCGATTCCAGTGGTAGGGGCAGAGACCCCTGTGGTTAATCGCGAGGCGCTTCCAAACAAAGATACCCGTAGTTTGTCTCTTTTGCACGTCGGAAATGACCGACCACGCCGTTATAGGCGAGACTGGTGAGTCGTCATTGGCAGAGGTGGATTCCTCTGAGGCGACTCCAGTGGTAGTGTGGTGAAGTGGCTGAAGTTTATGGTGAATTGTATACGGAAAGTATACATAAAGAGTATACGGTGTCGTAGTCGGCCATGAAGTGAGTTTTCGGTATTGAAGCCAGTGCCGAAGTAACCAAGAAGTAACAGGGTGAACAGATACTGGAGGTAGATATAAGATTTCTTAATACTTTTAGTATAATCAAATTCCCCCCTTAGTGACCAGTCGACCTCCACCCAACAAAACCTTCTCTCTAAACCTATACAAAACCTAAGTACAACCCGAGGACACCTTTAAGTGAACGCGTGTTAAAGCGTGATAAAGATCCTCTGCGATTACCTAAGTTAAGGGGCAGACTGAGTGTTACCAGGAAGTGTCCATTTTCAGTAACTTTGTATTAAGGTTCGGACGTAAGTATCAAGAGCCTGGGAAGTTTAAGCAAGAGAGGTGTATTGTATCGCTTCCTTGTGTTGTTTTTGAGTGGAAACCTCGAAAATTTAAGTTCCTTCACGACAACTGGTGCCGCGACCCGGGACTTCACGTCGACTTAATACAATTACATATACAAAATGGCTTTAGTGTCTACTGAGGGAGATAAAGAGCTGGTCTTTACTTTACAGCATGCTCAGGACGACCCTTATAGAACATACACTTTCTCTGATGCCTGTGCAAGAATGGCACGGTATCAACGGCATGTATTGAAGTTACCTGGGGACTCAAGTAGTTGGTTTTCGCTATATGAAATCCGCAAGGTAGCAAGAGCTGCCCCTAACTTTAGAGTTAGAGAAGATCTTACTTCCTTTTGAGGACTGAAAGAATCAATTGAAGCTATAGAAACGCTGCTTCGAAATCGTGGCTACGACTTTGTACGACGGGAAGAATTTGACACTGCATGTGACTTCAATCTGGATCGTACCGCAGAAGATATTGGTTTGATGGTGTCACTATTGCTAGCGGATAATCAGTGGGAAACATCTTTGATGGTGTACCGGAAAGAGGCTACTGACATCAGCCCAACTTACTACATTTTGGCAGACATCACCCACACACCAGTGAAGGAGTCTAAACCACCAGTCATGAAGGAGTTGTGTAATGACGATGAGTTGGAAGACGCTATGGATTGGAAACCAAAGCGTGGCCGTCGAGTACAGAAAAAGTTGTAATTTTCCTCGGATTAGGACGAGGTCATGTCACCACCACGACCAGTGTCGCAACAACAGGACCCAGTGGTGGCAAATTTAGTCAAAATTATGACACTTAAGTTTGTAGGAGTTGACTAAAATTACAGCATCTCTATCAGCTAGTCGCACGCCTGATACTACGAGAGGGGTGACTAGTGCAGCATATCGAAGAGCGGCGGTTCCGGAAAAGGCATATCCCAACCCGCCCAAATCATCAAGACACAGCATGTCAAGTGGAAGACACAATACGTGGGCATCATCAGGTCATCCTGTCACAGCTATCATTCAGAATACAGAGATCAAGACATTTGACGGGAATAGACAAGACGCGGGGAGTGCAAGGGCATGGGTAACAAGATTTTTCCATGTGGCAAACATCTCACGTTGGGATGACGATCAACGGCTAGGAATGTTTGTGGATAGTTTGACGAACACGGCGTCTTGGTGGTATGAACAATTGGCGGATACCGTGAAGTATGATTGGAATGCGGTGATAGATTTATTTCAAGGGAAGTTTTGTGTGGACAAAGTGTCGCCTAGGGTCATGTATTCAATATTGACCCAGAAGCAAGACGAGTTAGCGACCACTTATCTATACCAGCTGAATGCCGCGGAGTTACGAGCTGGAATGGATTTCAGGGATGTTTATAACGCCTCATTGTTGGAGGAGCACATATAACAATTATTTGACACCATTCATGATCGTTTCATACAAATGCAATACCATCATATGACATTCAATAATATTGAGGAATTGGAAAGGGTGTTGACGAAGCATGAGGCACGCCTGACCAGGCCAGGGAAGAAAATGACTGCACGCAAGAGTGCCGAAGTGATATATGAGGATGCGCAACCCAGTGTACACGTGATGGGCGGAGAAGTACATACCATGCAGCTGTCACGCTCTAATTATGATGACAAAGGTGCGCGAACGAGTGCGCATAATAACAATGACGGGGGCGTGGTATGTGAACATTGCAATCGAAGAGGACATGATAAAGACAAATGTTGGAAATTGCAAACGTGTGAGCATTGCAAAGCAGTCGGCCATGATGTGAAGTATTGTCGGAAGTTCATCGAAGAGATGGCCGAGATGCGGAGCAAGCTGAAGTCTGGAGAACTAACCCAGGATCAAGTGGCCGCACAGTTAAATGCCTAACCCCACAGTGCGTTGCGACCACTTTCGAGAGAAAGGGGGGGGGCATTGTCAAGCAATGTGAGAGCAACACCGCGTTCACCCTTCAGTATAAAAGAAACTAAGAAAAACGATACATTTTGCATGGAAGGATCACTCACAATGGACGAGGATCAAGAAAAGAAGAAGTTACAAGAAAAAACGAAGAAACAAGTTACATTTGAAGAAAAAGAAGAAGAGAAAGAAGACGCATCAGCGACTACCGAAACAACAGATGTCTCGGCTTACGTCACGCTGGTGGATAAAAGAGAGGGAGAACGGGAAGGATGGCAACAATTGACCGAGACGACGCAGCCGGCAACTCAAGTATACGTCAGAGGGTAAATTAATGATTTGGAACTTCCGTTAATGTTGGATTCTGGTGCGAACATTTCAGTAGTACATACCACTGTGGCGAAGATGTTACATATAGCAGTCAAGATGTTTGATACCCCGACTAGTTTTTGTGGCGTAACGGGAATCACCATTGGCGCAATTGGTTTGGCCACTGTCAAGGTTCGGATGGGCCCATCTGTTATTTTTAATTGTGAGATGTGGGTGGCCAACATTGATTCGCAAGCTTTAGCGATACTTGGAACAGATTTCCTGGTGAAGGCGGGAGTAATTCTAAATATGAATGATCAGTGTTGTCAGATTCCAAATGAAAATTCGCTACCGTTGATGACTCAGGAAGATCGATCTCCAAGGAATATGTGCAAGTACATGAGCGAATTATGGGGAGTGCTGGTATGATAATTAATTGGACCAATGTACATGCGGTACAGACGGTCGGAGATAACCCCCCCCCGCCGCTGTATATGTGATGGGTGCTATAGACCCATTGAAGGTAGATCAGACCAAATTGGAAAGGGAGGTTTACCTGCATGAAGGGGTGGAAATGTCGGCTGAAGCTATGGAAGAACAGTTGGCGCTTATACCTGAAGTGGAGCAGGGGCCGATAACGCCACCTGATATGACAGACGCCGACATAGGAGAGCCCGGGATTACCACCAAGGAACAAGAGGACCAGTTACGAACATTTCTATACAAGTATGCTGATGGATTCATAAGCTCTGGTAATGCGCTGCCACCACCGGCCAAGGGTGTGGTTTGCGATGTGGATGTTGGAGACACTTCGCCTATAGCTCAGAAAGAGCGCAAGGTACCAGCGCATCTCCTACCAAAGTTGTACGAGTTGATACGAGGCATGTTGCAAGCAGGATTAATTAAATATTCGGAGTCAGCTTGGGCCTCACCAATCGTGATCGTGTTAAAGAAAAATAAAACAGACATACGATTGTGTATTGATTATCGAGCTGTGAATCAAAAGACGAGACTGATGGTGTATGTCATACCTTTGATAGATGATTTGCTAGATAACTTTAAAGGAGTTAAATGGCTATGTTCGATGGATAACGAGAGTGGGTATTGGGCTATACCTATGAAAAAAAGGGCTCGGTTAATTACTGCTTTCATTTGCCCGCTAGGACACTTTGAGTGGCTTCGAATGCCACAAGGACTAAAGAATGCGCCGCAAATATATCAACGTATAGTGGACAATGCCTTATGGAAAATGGTCCGACGCTCACAACAGATGGGGATGATGTGCAAGATCATGAACGATGATACCACTATGGATATTAATGATGATGCCACATATGTTTTGGAGACGGACGTACCTCTGTCACAACATGTGTTTCATAATGGTCAAGTGGTGGAAAATGAGGAGCTACCTATCATTGGGAGGCGCTCATACATTGATGACATTACGTTCGGTGCAAGTAATTGGTATACACTGTGTTTAATGCTTAGGAACCTTTTGGAGTCGTTCCAGTATTGGAGAGTCACCATAAGTCTACCCAATAGTGCATTTGGGAACCACAGTGTAGAGTTTCTGAGTCATCGCATATCTGCAAAGGGAATTGAAGCGTCCCCACGAAACTTGGAATCAATTATTAAGATGGCATTTACACAGACATTAAAGGGGGTTCAGAGATTTACTGGCAGTCTGATTATTATCTTAGGTTTATCGACAACTTCGCGACGTTAGCGGCATCACTATATGAATTGAAAGACCTGTAGTTAAGTGATGGAACTCAATTGGAACACGATGAGAAGTCTTTTGCATTGTTGAAGGATCGGCTTGTGCACGCACCGTTGCTACGACATATCGAGCGTGCGAAACCATTAAGTGTAATTATATACACTAATACGTGGGCATTTGGAGATACAGTGTGTCAAGAGCACGATGGGATCGTGCACCAAGTAAGATATGTCAGTAAAGTGTTCAAAGATGCGGAGACGCGATATACAGGAGCTGAACAGGAGGTGATAGCTTTGCTGAAGACGTTACATGACGCTAGCCATATTTTATTTGGACAGCATATAACAGTATACGCAAGGTATTCCACGATGCGATGGCTATTCACGTCCAAAAGTTTAACTGGGAGAGGAGTTCAATGAACGTTGATGTTATCCCCATGGTCGTTAGAGATTATTATAATGGACCATCAAGGTGTTGGCCTGCCCGCATTATTGGCCACATCGATTGTGCCTGTGGAAAGAATGAATGAAGTATTAGAAGACATTGCTCCACTAAAGACACCGAAGGACACGCCTATTATTAGACCAATTCCAGGATTGCGTCGCCAAAGTACTGGATATGTCTTGTCGTTTGATGGTGCAGTACGGATGGAAAATAATCCCAAAGGCACGTTTGGCATGATAGTATGGGAGTTACCCACCTGGGAGGTGATAGCGGCTGAATACGGAATACAAGATAACCTCACAGTTAATGATAGTGAATATCATGGGTTGATCTGTGCATTACAGCTTGCGCAAGCACACCATATAAACAAAGCAATAGTGTGTGGGGATTCGAGATTGGTGATTGGACAAGTTAATGGAGATGTACGCTGTAACCATGCCTCGTTATTGGTCTGGCTAAATAGAGTGCACTCTCTGGTTGAAACTTTTGATGCTATTAGTTTAGTGCATGTGGCACGCAAGTATAACCAAGCGTCAGACTTCCTCACGCAGTGCGCAATGAAAGAACAACGAGCAGGTAAAATTACAAGTGATTAACAAATGACGGACCTGAAAATGTTGAATCGATTACCAGAGTTGTTGTATGCGAACGCAGATGGTCCCCCAGAAAGGGATAAAAGTGAGGAAATCCCGGAGAAGATTATTAAACCGTCTGACAGAGGTGGTGGTAATCCAAGTTATGAGGCGCAAGTGGATACCACGGAAGTCAGTGTATGGGAGGATGGTGGACATCAGTCACCACAAGTATTCGTAATCACTCGCAGCATGGATAAACTGAAGAAAGGACATCGTCAATACCAAGGAAGTGAGACCGTAGAACAAGGGGCGGACATAGAAGAAGAGATGCACTCTGAGAAAGACGGTACTGTTGAAGCTAAACAAAGCCGAGAAGGTGCAGAAGAGGACCCCTATGAAACGGCTCCAGCCATTAGACTTGAGCGAATGGCAGCGGCTCAGAATGATGACGATTGGTGTGGGAAGGTTATAGCGTATTTGAAAAGAGAAGATGACAAGAGAAATTCCGCCAGCGAATGGAAAATGGTAGCTCGGCATGCGATGATGTATGTATTGGACAGTAAAAATGTTCTATATTACGTCGCCTGCATACGAAGCAGAACCGAAGACCAAGTGTGGAGATTGGTCGTACCATCTATATTGCAAGAGGATGTGTTACATGCCTACCATGTTGAGATTGGTAGTGGGGCGCATCAAGGGGTTGGAAAAGTCTATGTTCGTTTGAGGTCTAAGTATTATTGGAGCGGAATGTATGCCCATATCGAAAATTATATTGCAGCGTGTGAAGATTGTGCCACGGCTAAAGGAAAGCCAAAATACCAGGGGCGTACTAGTGGAAATATTGTGGCATCAAGACCTTTTCAGATTCTGGCCATGGATTTTGCATTACCTCTTCCACAGACCACTATGGGTCATGAAGCTCTATTGTGCTTTATCTGTTTGTTTTCTGGGTATGTGATCCTTATCCCAATGAGCACCACTACAGCCCAGGATGTGGCAGAAGCGTACATGGTGGGAGTCTACAAGAGATTTGGAGCGCAAGAAAGGCATGACCGAGACCCAAGGTTTATGAGCTCGATGTTCAGGAGATTTAATCGAATGTTGAAGCAGAAACAAAGACCTACATTGGCATATCGACCGCAAGCCAACGGCAAACAGGAGAGATCGGTGAAGACACTGATCAAGGCAATAAAGTGCTATATAACGGACCCAGAACAAAGAGACTGGGATGAATATGTAGCGCCATTGGAGCTTGCTTTAAACACTTCAGTAGTTTTACAACATCATCAAACTCCGTTCTATCTGGTACATGGATGGGAACCCCGAACCACGATGGAAGCAATAGTACCACCAAAGGATCAGTCTGTCACGGAAAAAGATGCACTGGATTGGAGAATAGCTATGAATAAAAAGCACATGGAAGCTCAAGCGCAGCCCGCGATCATTCGGGAGCAAGTGGGTAAGTAAATAGCCCAACGTCATAACGAGAAATTCAAGTCAAAGATGTGGTCGACTACAAAAACCGCTTATCGCCCTGGATAGTTAGTTTGGCTTTATCACGATTTGGTCAAGCCAGGGTTGGTGAGAAAGCTGGCTCACTTGTGACATGGCCCATACGTGGTGGATGAACGGGTGAATGATATGGTGTATCGATTGGTGATACCAACAACGGAGAGTCGGATATTCCCACTAGTGCATATTGCTAGGCTGAATCCCTATATCAGCAAGATGAGACGGTCCCGTGAAAAGATTCAGACTAAGGATGCGTTAGAGTTAGATGAAGCATTACTTCCGGAAGATTCCTGGTATGAACCTGGCAGAGACGATGAATGGGAAGTGGAACGTATCGTGGATTGTCGAGTGCAACAGCGGACAAGAAACGGGCGTCGGGTGAAGGAATACCTTGTCAAGTGGTAGGATACCGAAGAGATGACGTGGGCGCCCGAAGACAACCTTTCTTGTACCATACTCTTGTATGAGTTTGATGCGCAGCGAGCTTGGGACAATCGGCATTACGTAGCTCAGACGGCAGAAGAGGACATCACTGAAGGGGAAGTGTAGAAGCCTCAACCGAGGGGAAGAGCGAAGATGAAAGACGACGGAAAAGATAACAAAAAGATAACAAGAAATCAAAACAAACAGGAAAAAGAAACCCCAGAAGATGTAGCACATCCCTATCACGGACCCATGTTGGTTGTGATGAGTAGAATGCGGACCCGAGTTGGTTGCATTAAGGAAAAATCAGAAGAAACAAATACAAAGAAAGAATAAAAGAAAGACGCATGTTTGAACATAATTGGAAGATGTTGGAATATGTGGATACATTAGGTGATTAGCTATGTTGAGTGGAGCTACACAGCTAAATAATGAAAATAATGTGGCGAGCGTGCGAAGAGATGCCTGTCAAGGCCAAAGAGGTGAAAAAACCTGTACCTCTCTCACATAACAAGACAGAACAACAATAAACCAGCGCAAGATCGTACGAAGAGATACCTCACGAGGTCCTAAGGGTGCAAAA
>CM047590.1:1519895-1533256 GCA_026184515.1 Peronosclerospora sorghi
TCCAACGACAACAGTTCGCCTACCCCAGGCAACCGTTCCAGTCTTACGCCTTCTGTGACAACACCTGTCACACTATTCAGCATCCGATAGGACTGCTGACTACTGGCCTCGGGACTCATCCCGACACCCAGATGTGGGGAGTCAATTGCCCCATCGATTGGAAGTGCCTCGCGCCTATCCACAGAAGTCTCTACCTCTACCACCGGTGACTCGCCGGTCTCGCCTATAACGGCGTGGTCGGAATCATTTCCGACGTGCAAAAGAGACGAACTACGGGTCGATTTGCTTGAAAGCGCCTCGCGCTTAACCACAGGGGTCTCTACCCCTACCACTGGAGTCGCAACTTGTTCGCCGAACACGGCATGGTCGGAATCAGTTCCGACCTGCAGAAGAGACAAACAACGGGTCTCTTCTCTAGACAGCGCCTCGCGCTTAACCTCAGAAGAATCCACCTCTACCACTGGCGACTCACCAGTCTCGCCTATCTTGGCGTGTAGATTAACCACCGAGTTCCCCTCGTCAAGGAACACTTCCTTGACCTCATTGGGATTGATCATTTCAGACATCCCAATCTCTGGCATCTCACGTCAGAATCGCTTTTGCGATTGAGCAAAGGTGGGTTCATTACTCGCCAATGCTTCACCCGATCGCGTGTGCATTGAGCCAATGGACTTAGACTTCCAGTCTATCCATGGCTCGTGGCGTTCCAGCCACTTCATGCCCAGAATGAGGTCATTCCTCGAGTCCAAATCCAGGGCTAGGCAACGTTCTAAGCTGTCGAAGTCTGCAAACTTCAGCTTAAGGTCAATTGAGACCTTCGCACAGAAACCTGTACGCCCGTCGCTAGACGGACCGTGACAACGTCACGAGAACGTGCCTCTAGGGACTCGGCATACAGCTGACTCTTCTCTACAGAAGCCCGTCTGACATAATTATCAGACTCTCCAGAGTCTATCAAGACTCTCCAAGGCTTATCAAAGCCTTTCACGTCCGCAAGGACGACCATCAACCCTGGCTGGTACACCAACTCGGTGCTAGAAAGCACCGTTTCCCTCGGGGCTTTGTGCTGTCGGCCCCTACCCTGGGGCTTAACAGCACTTAGGGGTCACACGGTAGGGCGCCCCGCACCTACTGGGAGCCGTCGTTTCCCGACGGCTTGGGCCAGGGCTTCTTCCCAACCCTTGGCCCTTTTAAGCGAGTATCTCGCTGGGGGTTCCGCGGACATTTGTTCCGCAGATGATCCGTGCTCCCACACTGGAAGCATCTCAGCGGCCCACGCCGCCGCAACATATCCAAGAGCTCTGTCTCGAAGCTCTGTGAAAAAGAGTCAGAATGACTCTTAGCGGGAGGTTTCTCCTCCGCTTCGACCTGACTCAGGTCCATGGGTTCGGGACCCACCTTAGAGGAACGGAAGTTCCTCTCGGCGCTGAACGCCATCTTAAACGCCTCCCCCAGGGATTGGGGTCGGCATCGGAACAACTCCGAACGTGCTGGACCTTCTCTCAGGCCTCCCATGAACATGGGAATGGACACATCGTCCGACTACGCTTTCGCGTACATCCCTGCCAACAGGGTCTTAAGTTCTTGGATATATGTTTCCAAGGCTTTAGTGCCCTTACGGCACCTCAGAAACGGCAAGCCATTCTGGAAAACCATATCAGGCGTGGTATATATGTCCATAAGTTTTTTCTTAAGGACTTCCCAGGTCGGGAACACGTCCATAACCGAATCCGAGCACGTAAACGCCCATGAACGGGCTTTACCCGTAAGATGGGTCAATGCAAGTCCCACTTGCAAGTTATCTGCGATCACATTCGCTGTGGCGAAGGCCGTTTCGACCTCTCGAAGCCACACATAAAGGTTTCACCCTTTTCACCGGTGAATTCCTTTATCTTAAATGACAACGGTGGACGCATCCCCGTGGACGTGGAATGACTTCCACTACAACTCGCCTCATGGGAAATGTGGCCGTTGACCCTCGCCTTTACGGCCTCAAGGCCCTTCTCCACTAGGAGCTGCATGCCTTCGTCACCCAGTAAGGATAACGGCCTGTTAAAGGCTTCCTGCTAGACGAGGGTTAACCTTTCCCAATCGTTCTGATTCATCCTTTGCAGAGGATGCCGTAACCTACCAACACCTGTGTTGGATTGACTACAAGTACTACCAGATGTAGCCGGTGCGTACACGCACGGTGCGGCTAGCGCACAGAGGAAGACATTCCTAAAGCGGCGATGTGCCGCTACTTAGCCGATAAGCCCTTATAAAACGGCTTAGTAAGAGAGTACTCTCTTACTCGGGGCCAAGATTTCCCTTTGGTTTACAAGTTAGCACAAGCTAACGCCTTGATACAATGCTACCTTAATAAGGGGGTAGCTAACGGAAGGACTTCCCTTACACTACAACACTCACTACGCGCGCCTAGCAGTCTTCAGAGTGAAATGTAAACTGAATGTATATTTAATATGTAATTAGCCTAAATTAATTTAAACTAATGTAAACTATATGTAATACTAAGTAGAAGTTACTAAATTCGTACCTAGCCAAAATGTAATGTACACCACCTGTGTACTAACACGTGGCTGGCTGCCACGCCTCCACCAAGGGCTCCTGCCCTGATTGGTTAAAATAACCAATAAGTCCAAACCTTTCGGATCGGTCAATACTGACCTCAACCGTAGTGTACTTATGTACACAACATAACTAAATGTAATCATAATGTAACCCTGTTACAGCGTATCTTACGCTGCACGTAGCAGTGACTTAATTGCGCTAAATGATGTACGAGCTAGAGATCCTGTTGCTTCTGTTCAAAGTCGAAACTCGGCATAAAAGATGCCACGATCGCAGCCACAAGAGACGTTACGAGCGCCGCGGAGCTTCCGATCCCTGTCTTTAAGGCCACAACTTGGTTGTCCCGTTCTATTCCATGACGTATCAAGCACTTTTTTCAGACAAAAATCAAAAGATAATCGGTATGGTACCTTCCATTGTAGGCGGATGAAAGGGCGCCAAGCTCTTAACATTCGCGTCGAAGTGGCAGGTTGGCATCTTGGACCTAACAATTCCATCATACGAGCGTTTTCGTCAATATAAAGGCCGCTCTTCTTTCCTCACTCTCTTTATTGCTCTGTTTACCCTTTTTACTTGGGAGTAAAAGTCATTATCTCCTTCAAGGATAATGTGCACCCTTTTCTTGGTTTTGGTTAGCGATTGGAACGTCTCGTTGCCTTGCAAGCCAGAAATGCCATTGATTGCACACAAGATTGTCTCTTCAATGTATGCATTCCCATGCGAACATTCTATAAAAAGGATATTTCTTCCTTATTCCACAGGAAAAATATTGCAAAAAATGTTTTTTTGCTACCTGAGCTGGAACCGCAATCGTCCGTCCGAATTTACCTCGATCCAGCCGTCGATGAATTGCCCAAATTGTTGACTAGCTACTGTTAATGGATATAATGGACGCCATCCACTGGAGGTCCAGATATTTGATCTACGTCTGCCCTCATCTACCAGAAAAAAGATATTAATCCAATTTGCGTTTTTTTGTTACATACATGTTATTTTCCATACGATTACGCTACCTTTTCCTCCACTTGGCAGTAGAATCTTACAGTGACCATATATCCACCTACAAGTAGGACTTTCCCAGGCGCAGGCCTCAAATCAATGTCTCATTTTCTATACAATATATTGTAATATATTGTAGTTTGATTTCACAATATCAATATATTGTATTGTCTTAAAATGCAATACACAATATATGTTATTGTGTTTTCAGACAAGACAATATAATATCGGATAATATTGTTCCAATCTCTTTGAACGCGCATTTGTCGCTCTGCAAGCACGCTTCGCTATCGTCAAGGGGCCTGCACGCTTTTGAGGCTCATGAGATGTGCACAACATCTTGTACGCATGCGTCACTTTTCACAATATGATAATTGAAGACAAACGCGACCTCGACTTCGCTGATCGCTGATGTAGACTGCGACGGCGCTCTTCCGTTGCCCTTTACCTCTTCGTCCTCCACTGTCACCTCCATCGCAAATGCTTCCTGTGCCTTCGAAGAATTTGGTCGCCGTTACCGCGCCATTCGACCTGAAGCACGACACTATGAGTTGCGAAATGACCTGATATGATAGAGCACCTCTGGGATAGGGAAGGCCCAATGAAGAATAGATATAACTGTAAATAGAATGAGTTGTACGACTTTATCACAGACTAGCTATCCATCGTATATCTTGTTCTCTTTCTCTTCCAGTTCCCGTAAACTATTTCCTGTTGTAACTCGAAGTATCGTCGGCGAGCTCCTGTCATATGTGAGGGGTCTTTAAGCATGTTTGTATTCATGATGGCAGTGTGATGGGAGTCAGCAATCTTCTCGATAGCAATTCTTCGACGTCGTGACTCCTCCGCAAGCGCACACTGATTCTCCAGTAGTTCGCTCTGAAACTCCCATGCATCAGATGCAATTTTTCTCCGTCTTCATATCCTCTGAGCGCAATTTCTGCCCCGCTGCCGACTCCTCCTCCTCTTCTGCGATCGTCCTCTTTTTTGGCTTATCCTTTTGTGTTATCAGGTCTTCCATTTTTGGGTATGCCGGAGGATGGACCACACCACCTGAAACGTGAACGGAGCCTTCTCCTGCTGCACAAACAGCTTGATAGCGTCCCGGACCTTGTCCTCAAAATTTTTGCCGCTTTCGTTGTGTAATGTCGCCAGCTCCCCATAGCTTCTCCAGATTCAAGACACCCGACCAAACAAACTGCCAAAACAGCTCACCATCAAGTTCAACTGCAAGTTCAACGTTCAAGCTCAACGTGCAAGCTCAACTGCAAGTTCAACTACTCAGTAGAGTGCTGGATATTCTCTGACTTTGTCTTTAATTCTCAATCTCATTCTCGATTTTGAGTCGAACTTGACACAGTACTACATTTGGTAGCACTTGTTGGTACAACTCCTCCCAGTATCGCTTCCCGACTCCATAAAACTCCTGCCAACCAGTTTCACTTCGCATTTTGAACCAATCACGAAACGGTCGTATTTTGGCAAATTAGTAACCACTGCAGCAAGTTTAAATATGGAAAGCGACCATCCAGTTATGACGCTCCTCGAGGGTCTGACGCGATCAATCCACTAACTCTCGCAGAACATGGCCAATCAGAATCACGAATTCTACTCGTTGATGATGGAACAACTCCAACAACAGCAATATAATCGAGAGTTTAAAACTGAAGGGGCATCTATGCCTACGTACCATGGTCGTCCGGATGAGAGCGTTGACGAGTTCATCTTCGAGGTCAAGTTGCTCATGAGTGGCAAGAATATCGATTATAAACGCCATGAGAATCAGACTCGCGTAATGGCAATGTTGGCCATCAACCTTCGCTCTGGGGCTGCCTCGTGGTACCATAGTCGTGTCATGGTCGACCAACGACCAATCATGGACATCGATGAGTTTGAGAGGGTCCTCAGTGCTGAGTTCATCCCACCGGACCAACAGCAGCGCCTGCGCGCCGCACTTCGGGCTTGCCTCCAGACAGGCCATGTGGATGACTATGTGGCGCGTTTTCGCAAGATTATCGCCCAGGTACGAGATATGTCGCAGTTGGACAAGGTTGATCGTTTTGTGGAGGGGCTTAAAACCGAAACTAAGAAGGAGGTGAACTACCTGCGCTGCACCGCGTTAACAGAGTCCATCGCCGCGGCGCAAGAGTATGGGCGAGCTCACTTTGGTGGAGAACGCCGGCCACGCCGACCAAGAAACGCCGGTGACTAAGGGCCTGAGCCGATGGACCTCTATTATGCTGGTGTCGTCAAGCCGACCAAGGACGTGTGACGCCAGCAGAACTTGTGCTTCTACTGTCGTGAGGCGGGTCATCGCATCGCATCGCCGAGTGTCCAAAACGCCGCCAGGTAAACGCCTACGATCAGCGGATGTAAATAGAGTATCAGTTGAGATAGTTCTCGAAAAATCTAAAGAATCTCCATATCAAATTGAGTTAATTCAGGAAATCGAATTCGACATGGAAGAGGTGACCGACGCCCGGTCGGTGGTTGGGCCCAGTATGTGTGTGGTGGAGATTTACATTGATGTGGCCGCGGGCCAATCAGATTCGTTGCTATTTGTGGAAGCGAGAGTGTTTGGTCAGTCTGTGAGACTGTAGGTCGACTCCGGTGCCTCTCACAGTATCGTCAAGCCGGGGCTCTGGTCCCCACCCGAAAGTTCCAGGACGACAACGGTGAAGGCGAGGAACTTTGAAGGTCAGGTACGCTCATTGTTGTGCCGTGAGTACAAGGTGCCGATTGGTGTTGATGGTGTTGTCCACGAGGTTCCAGTTGTTGAGTGGACGCTTGAGCAACCGTTCGATGGTATTTTGGGTCAGTCTTGGTTGAAGCTGACAAATCCATGCATTGACTGGGTCGCTGGTGAAATCTCCGTCACACCGACCATGTCAAACCAATCCGCGACCGCTGCTGTGGTCACCACCACTGAGCTAACCAAACAGCTGCCATTAGAGGTTACCGTTGATCAGTGGGATCCAGAAGTGGAGTGGATTGTGTGGTGAAGTGGAATCTATATTTACAGCCTGTAGAAGATGATCTGCAACACATATTAATTCATGGTATATTTTTTCACACCAAGACTCTAAATACTAGCACGATGTTGCCTTTTACGCTGGTGAATTCCTCAAGCACATGTCTGAGAACGTTTCATGTGACCATCAAAGAAAACATCAGTTACCACCTTCTTTTCTCGTAGACAATGAACATTAGCAACAAAGACCGTTGCGTACCTTCATCACGTGGACAACGTGAATAATTAGTGTAAATGTTGCTCAGTTGCATGACGCTTCCGTTTTCGTCCATCACTAGTACCAAGTGGCACAACTCGCACTTACACAGTGTTTCAACAAAGTCGTGTTGGTCCTAACACATCCAAGAGTGCGAGTGCTTTAGTCAGAACTGCTGTTCCCTCTTGAATAACATCACTAAAGAAAGCCAAGACACAGACGCACCTTAAAGCACAACGGCGGGTCCAATCTTGGCGGTAAAGCCAACGGAAAGTCATGCGCCTTCGGCTGCCCAAATTGGTCGGCTTGATATTCCCGATTGTTCTCAAGTGGTTAAGTATTTTCATTTTGGATGAGCAATTTCGACCAATAAGAAGCGACACGCGACGGCCATCTTGCGATGGTCATCTCGCAACTGGGTGGATTATGATTGGTATGAATTTGGAGTTTTAAATGGATATTTTAAGCCAATCAGAATCGACCCGCGACGGCCATTCGCGGCTGATTGACTTATGATTGGTATGAATTTGGAGTTTTAAATGGATATTTTTAGCCAATCAGAAGCGACCCGCAACGGCCATTCGCGGCTGATTGACTTATGGTTGGTATGAATTTGGAGTTTTAAATGGATATTTTAGCCAATCAGAAGCGACCCGGGACGGCCAATCCGATCTATCAGATTACAGAGGGTCTCCGAGGTAACTGTCAAGGACGATCAATCCGATTACAGAGGGACTCTGTAGTAACTGTCAAGTATTGAAGTCAGCTCTGAAGTAACCAAGAAGTAGTGGGTGAAAGAAGTGATTGACTTTGATGTAAGAATTAGTAACACTTAATAGATTCGAATTTCCCCTGATCTACGCAGATCTTTTGCGGCCCCTTAAAATCCTTCTTTATTGTTTTTATACAAAAACCATGTCTAATACAAAGAAGTCGTTGAGTGAACGCCTGAGAAAGTGGAACAGCAGCCTTTTGGAGCTTGCTAGAGCTGGGGGAAGCCTGGAACTACTTTTAGAAGTGTGTCCCTACTGTGTTTGGTTGATTTGTTAGTTCGGGCGGTAGTATTAAGTACCCGGGAAGTTAAGCAAGAAGGACTGGAATATTACCTTCTTGTGTTGTTAATTAAGTGAGAAAATTAAAATTTTCAACTCCTTAACAACAATTGATGCTGTTGAGCTCAAGAAGAAGTTTCAGAATGGGGAGTACGCCGAGGTATTCCACCTAAACGTTCTCACTTACCATGGGTCCTCCATCGACAACGACGCTGTCCGCCTTCTGGTTGCCGATTTCGGTGACATGTTGTGCGAGGAGCTCCCCGATGCATTGAACATTCGCTGAATATGAAGTCCGACGCTCGTCCGTCGACTCGAGTTCCGTTTTGGCATGCCCATGTGGAACGTGCGACACTGATGCCGTACTTGCATAAACTCCTTCAGAAGAAATGGATTGAGCGGAGTAACTCACAGTGGGTATCAAATATTTTTGCTGTGCCAAAACGTGATCCATTCACCGGTGAGCTTTCAAGAAAAGTACAGTGGGTCCGAGGAGGTGTTCCTACGCTCCCGGTGCGTTGGGTCATCGACTACCGCTACGTGAACTCTCTCACTGATGTGCAACGCATCCCCATTCCACGAATCGACGAGATCTTCGATCGTCTCGCCGGTGCTGTGGTGTTCACACTCATTGACTTGGAATCTGGCTACCACCAGATGCGCATGGAACCTGCATCGCGTCTGTATACAGTCTTTCGTGCCGGTTCGGAGATATACCAGTGGGTGGTGGCTCCAATAAGGTTAGCGGGTATGTCAGGCACCTGGTCGCGTCAGATGCGACGCATCTTCGACACCAGTGAGTTGTCCGCCTTTGTGGTCGTATACCTTGATGATATCTGTGTGTTTTTGCGATCGATGGCCGATCACCTCTTTCATGTGCGTCGTGTGTTCGAGATTCTCCGATCAGAACGTTTGTATGCGCGTCTGAGAAAGTGCCATTTCGCGCTGAAGGAGTTTCTTGGCCACATCATCGGTTCCAACAGCGTGCGAGTTGACCCAGATAAGACTTCTTCACTGGCTAACTGGCCGACAACAAACACTACCAAGGACGTCCAGCGCTTCCTCAGATTGGACAGCTACTACCGACGATTTGTAGAGGGCTTAGCGGCGCTGCCGTGCTCCAACTCTCCAACTTGACTCGTGGTGCTGAAGAAAGGCGGTGGACGGCCATCGAAGAAGGCGCCTTCAACGCTATCAAGACCAAGCTGCTCGCGGCGCCGGTACTCCGGTTGCCAGATATGGAGTTTCCGTTCCAAGTAACGACAGATGCATCCAAGTGGTGTATCGGTGGTGTCCTCAGCCAAGTCATAGAAGGGTTAGATCACCCCGTGAGCTTTTAAAGCCAGAAATTTTCCAGCACCGAGTGGAAGTGGCCAGCACACGAACAAGAATTGTATGCCATCAAGCCGTGTTTGGGTCGTTGGTGTTGCTGGCTGCTCGGCGACAAGTTCCTCGTGTACACAGATAACACCGCCTGCCGTTGGTTCCAGCTCCATCCAAATCTGTCTCCCAAGATGAATCGCTGGCCCGAATTCTTTGGTCAGTTCTCCTTCGAGATGAAGTACAAGACTGGTGTCTCCAACGTCGTTGCTGACGCGCTCTCTCGCCCTCCCGTTTGTTCCACTACTGTGGGCCTCTTCGTGTTTACGACTCGCTTTCCACACGCTACGTCATGGTCTTGATAGACGGTGCAAGTTGTTTTGATCCGCGTTCGATTTCCAAGCACGTGTCAATTGCGTCGTCCACCTTTCTCATTGTCGGGGAGGATTATGAGTTCATGCAACTGATTCAAAACTCGTACAGCAACGACCGTAACTGTGTGGCTGTTCTTCAAGCCTTGCGTCAAAGTGACCAGTCAGTGATGGCACGATAAGAGCTCAAGGACTGCCTTCTACGTGTTCGATAGAAAGATGCTGTACCGGTCATACGAGGACCACAAGTGGAAGAAGTGCTACTACGTGTCCTACACGACTTCCATGATTCGGCCGTAGTCTCCCATCCTGGTATCCAGCGAACATTCTCAGCGATTCGACAGTACTTCTGGTGGTCCAGTATGCAAGAACACATTGATCAGTACGTTGAAACTTGAGAAGCATGCGTGCGCCACTAGTTTCGTCATCGACGCCGTACAGGTCTTATCCAGTCGCTACAGGTCGCCGAGTACTGTTGGCAACACGTGACGATGGACTTTGTTACTGCACTACCTCCAAGCGACGGCTTCGACGCAGTTTATGTGGTGGTGTGTCGTCTCTCCAATTGCCCGTGCTACATTCCCACCACGAAGGAAGTCGACGTCAAGAACACGGCCAGACTTTTCTTCGACAACGTGGTGCGGTACTACACATTGCCAGAGTCAATTGTGTCCGACCGCGATCCTCGTTTCACGAGCGAGCGAATTTTGGCAAGAACTCATGGCGATCATGCAGGTCAAGGTTCGAATGACAGTGTCCAGGCGAGCACAGGCGGATGGGCGGAGTGAACATCAGGTGCGAACGCTGGAAGATAGTTTACGTTGTGTCGTGTCTCATTATTGCGATGATTGGGCTCGACTCCTGCCTACCGTTGAGTACGCTCATGCTACTCTTGTCTCCACTTCCACACAAGTGTCGCCATTTGAAGCCGAGTGTGGTCGAAAACCACGTTATACGATTCTGTTACCAGAAGCAGTGGCAAGTGCAACCGCCGCCGGGAATTTCACACGCTATCGACAGCGAGTCGTTGAGTTCGCACAGACCATATGCGCAAGGCTCAAGAGCGACAAGCGCATTACTACAATCAAGGTCGGCCAGTGGTCGAGTTTCGAGTCGGTGACGTGGTTTACGTTGACGCTCGAGTTTTCAGCGCCGAGTTGGGTCAACCAGATTACGATCCAGATCGTGATCCGACTCGTAACAAGTTGTTATTTCGATTGAAACAGGGTTACATTATGATTACATTTAGTTATGTTGTGTACATAAGTACACTGCGGTTGAGGTCAGTATTGACCGGTCCGAAAGGTTTGGACCTATTGGTTATTTTGACCAATCAGGGCAGTAGCCCTTTGTGGAGGCGTGGCAGCCTGCCACGTGTTGGTACACAGGTGGTGTACATTACATTTTGGCTAGGTACGAATTTAGTAACTTCTACTTAGTATTACATATAGTTTACATTAGTTTAATTAATTTAGGCTAATTACATATTAAATATACATTCAGTTTACATTTCACAATAAAGACTGCTATGCGCACGAACTCGACCGGTCGCGCGCGCAGTGAGTGTCGTAGTGAAAGGGAATAACTTCCCTTAACTACCCCCTTTCAAAGGGAAGCCTTGTATCAAGGCGTTAGTTTATACTAGCTTGTAAACCAAGGGAAATCTTGGTCCCGAGTAAGAGAGCGATCTATTACTAAGCCCTTTTATAAGGGCGTATCGGCTAAGTAGCGGCGTATCGCCGCTTTAGGAAAGTCTTCCTCTGTGCGCTAGCCGCACCGTGCGTATACGCACCTGCTACATCTGGTAGCACTTGTAGTCAATCGAACACCTGTGTTGGTAGACGACAACATCCTCTGCAAAGGATGAATCAGGACGATTGGGAAAAGCTGACCCTCGTCCAGCAGGAAGCCTTTAACAGGCTGTTATCCATACTGGGTGACGAAGGCATGCAGGTCCTAGTGAGAAGGGCCTTGATGCCGTAAGGGAGAGGGTCAACGGCCACATTTCCCATGAGGCGAATTTTCGTGGAAGTCATTCCACGTCCACGGGGGTGCGCCCTCCGTTGTAAGATAAAGGAATTCACCGGCGAAAAAGGTGATAACATTTATGTGTGGCTTCGAGAGGTCGAAACGGTCTTCGCCACAGCGAATGTGATCGCGGATCACTTGCACTGACCCTCTTACGGGTAAAGCCCGAGCATGCGCGTTTACGTGTTCGGATTCGGTCACGGACGTGTTAACAACCTGGGAAGTCCTTAAGCAGAAGCTTATGGACATGTATGCCACGCCTGATCTGGTTTTCCAGAATCAGCTGGCATTTCTGAGGTGCATTCAGGGCACTAGGGACTTGGAAACATATATCCAAGAACTAAAGACCCTGTTGGCAGGGATGTACGCGAAAGCGTACTCGGACGATGTGTCCATTCCCGTATTCATGGGAGGCCTGAAAGAAGGGCCAGCACGTTCGGAGCTGTTCCGATGCCGACCCCAATCCCTGGGGAAGGCGTTTAAGATGGCGTTTAACGCCGAGAGGAGCTTTCGTTCCTCTACGGTGGGCCCCGAACCCATGTACCTGAGTCAGGTCGAAGCGGAAGAGAAACCTCCCGCTAGGAGTCACTCTGACTCCTTTCCGCAGGGCTTCGAAGCGGAGATCCTTGCAATGCTGCAGCGGCACGGGCCGCTAAGATACTTCCTGTGTGGAAGCACGGATCATCTGCAGAACAGATGTCCGAGAACCCCCCAGCGAGATACTCGCTATAAGGGGCCGAGGGCGGGTAAAAAGCCCTCGCCCAAGCCGTCGGGAAACGACGGCTCCCAGTAGGTGCGGGGCGCTCTACTGGGGGATCCATCAGTGCTGTTAATCCCCAGGATAGGGGACGACAGCACAAAGCCCCGAGAGGAAACGGTTCTTTCTAGCACCGAGTTGGTGTACCAGCCAGGTTTGCTGGTCGTCCTTGCGGACGTGAAAGGCTTTGATAAGCCTTGGAGAGTCTTGATAGACTCTGGAGCGTCTGATAATTATGTCAGACGGGCTTCTGTTGAGAAGAGTCGGCTGTATGCCAGGCCCTAGAGGCACTTTCTCGTGACGTTGTCACGGTCCGTATAGCGAAGGGCGTACATGTTTCTGTGTCCAAGGTCTCGATTGACCTTAAGCTGAAGTTTGCAGACTTCGACAGCTTATAACGTTGCCTAGTCCTGGATTTGGACTCGAGGTATGACCTCATTCTGGGCATGAAGTGGCTGGAAAGCCACGAGCCATGGATAGACTGGAAGTCTAATTCCATTGGCTCAACGCACCCGCGATCGGGTGAAGCATTAGCGAGTAATGAACCCACCTTTGCTCGATCGCAAAAGCGATTCTGGCGTGAGATGCCAGAGATTGGGATGTCTGAAATGATCAATCCCAACGAGGTCAAGGAAGTGTTCCTTGACGAGGAGGATTCGGCGGTTAATCCCCACGCCGATGTAGGCGAGACTGGTGAGTCGCCAGTGGTAGAGGTGGATTTCTCTGTGGTTAAGCGCGAGGCGCTTCCAAGCGAAGAAACCCGAAATTCGTCTCTTTTGCACGTCGGAATTTATTCCGACCACGCCTTATTAGGCGAGACCGGCGAGTCACCGGTGGTAGAGGTAGAGACTTCTGTGGATAGGCGCGAGGCGCTTCCAATCGATGGGGCAATTGACTCCCCCCATCTGGGTCTCGGGATGAGTCCCGAGGCCAGTCGTCTGCAGTCCTATCGGATGCTGAATAGTGTGACAGGTGTTGTCACAGAAGGTGTAAGACTGGAACGGTTGCCTGGGGTAGGCGAACTGTTGTCGTTGGA
>CM047590.1:1533656-1554675 GCA_026184515.1 Peronosclerospora sorghi
CGGCTCAAAGCCGTTCGTGGTTTATAATAACCACGCGTCCTTACGGACAGCGACAAAGTTGCCTCATCTCTCGCAACGGATAGCCCGTTGGCTCTGCTTCTTTGCGGAGTACAACTTTGAGGTTAAGTATAAACATGGCAAGCAGAACGTGATTACAGACTCGTTGTCGCGTCGTCCCGATTACGAGATCGCTCACGCGACATTCGTCACCACATCTGTGGTGGATCTCATACGCCAGGCGTATGAGAAAGACCCACAGTGTACGGCGCTAATCAGCGCGTTAGGTGAAAAGGGTCTTGGCTCGTTTGAGCCAACCCTGTCAAGTCGAGCTAGAGCTCGGTTACATCGTTACATTTACTGTGACGGTCTGCTATTTTATAGCACGAGCGCGGAGTACACTCCGCGGGTGGTAGTTCCTCATGATAAGGAAATGAAGTATAGAGTCCTCTTTGAGGCACATGACGCCCCTACCGGGGGTCATTTAGGTCGGGATAAGACCTACACCGCTTTAAGCGCTTTGTATTGGTGGCCCAACATGTATAAGTGGGTCGGTGCGTATATACGCACCTGTGAGACGTTTCAGAGGGTTAAACCCTCTGCAGATTCAGCGGCGCCTTTCGCGAGCTTATCGGTTACAACGGAGTGTTGAAAATCCATCAGTATGGATTTCATCTTCGTTTTTCCGAATGATAAGGCCGGTAACACCGGCATATTGGTCTTTTTAGACCGTTTGATCAAGATGGCTCACTGGCGGCGGTGCCAGAGTCCATTGATGGACAAGGAACAGCAAAAGTGTTCTAGACCGTGTCTTTCTACAGCATGGTCTACCCGATTCCGTTGTATCGGATCGGGATCCCCGTTTTAGAGGACAGTTTTGGGGGGCGTTGTTTAAGGTGCTGGGCACCAAGCTCCTCATGTCCACTGCGGATCATCCGCAGACGTATGGACAAACGGAACGCGTTAATCGCGTTGTAGAGGACACTTTCCGGAGTATGTGTCCGGATTCTCCAAAGATTTGGAGTGAGATGCTTCCTATGGCCGAATTCGCTGTAAACAATTCGGTCTATGCATCTACGGGGCTTACCCCGTTTTACGTGAACGGATTAGTGAATCCGAGGGTTCCATTGACGCCACGTGTGTGTGGCCCAGGGATTGAGAGGGGAGGATTCCCCGATGTCAGCTCTGTATCTGTGCGAAAGCACATCGATAAGTTTTATCGACGCGCCTTAGCGTCTTACGACACGGTTGCGATGGCATGGCGGAAAGCCAAGACAAGCAAAAGGAACAGGCCGACCGCAAGGGTCGGCGTAACAAAAGGGCGTACAAAGTAGGAGAAAGTGTTTTATTAAACGCTAAAATCTTTCTACGCATACAGTTTAGAATGTGTTAAGAAACAAACTGCACCCCAGGATTGTGGGTCCTTTCAAGGTGCAAGCCCGAAAGGGCTTGGCGTACACCTTGGATATTCCGAAGGCGATGCGTACGCATCCAACCTTCTATGTAGGTATGCTTAAGCTATATCAGAACCCGGAGGCGGGCCCCCTCTTGGAGGGGGTTGGTAAGGCGAGTAGCCATAAGAGCCGTAAGACACGGCAGGGCGGAGGAAGTCCGAGAGGGATGAAATGCGACCACGAAGCTCCGCAACGGTCGACTCGAGACCTCCAAGCCGCTTCTAGAAGCGTTCAGTGTCATCCCACTCATCGCGGAGTCCCTCGTGGACATCATGAATGCGATGGCTGTGTCGATCACAGCGCTCGCGAATCTCACGTCGCAATTGCGCGACATCCTCCTCCAATTCTAAATACGGAGGGTACTCCACATTATCATGTAGAGCGTCTGATGGCGCGACGCCATCATCGGGGTCAAACCCAGTATCTAGTGAAGTGGAAAGGTTATCCACACTCACAGAGTTCGTTGGAGTCCGAGACTCCCCTGTGGCAGGATTGCAGTGACGTCGTTGACGCTTTCGAGCGGGAGAATCCCTCTGCGGGTCGACGACCAAAGGGACGCGAGAAGCCCCTTCACTCCCAGTAGTTGGGAGTTCGCCGGAGGCAGATGTGGTACTCACACTGGCCTCTGGCACCGCGTTGGGGGTAGGAGAGCTGGCATAGCGCGTGCGATAAGGGGCACGTAATAGCCCCATCGCTTTGGCTCGGGCAAACGCCATACGCAACGCCCTCTCCACCCGAACGTCACGGGGGGGGGGGGGGGTAGAGCATAGTGCTAATAACGCTGCGGTCCAGGGTTCGAGCCCCTGTATGACCACTTTGCCATTACTTCTTGTGCTTGTTGCACCTTTTACTTAGCCACTTTTGCAACTCGGAGGCTTTTAGGGTCTCCTTCAACTCTAGCTGGCTGTCTTTTTCCAACGATGAGGGATGTGGACTCGAACTAACCACAATAAGAAGCAGTGAAAGTCGAGGGCGTGCACTATATAACTCGGTGGATCGTTATAGATCTAGGTATGTTCAGGACTCATGATTCGCTCCTAGATGCGTGTAATTCGTGTGTGGTCGATTGGGTAATGGGAGGTCGTATAGCTCAGTCGGGAGAGCACAGTGCTAATAACGCTGCGGTCCAAATGCAGAAAAGAAATTCCGCCCAAGCGCGGAATTTCTTTTCTGCATCTTCGGCATTTTCTCCCGGAGAAAGAACGGTAGAAACCTCGTGGATTTTCTCAACAGGGGCACCCTGTTCCTGTCTGTCGAGGCGCTCTCGGTATGAGACGCTAGTGAACTGCTTCTGCGCGAGCAGTTGTTCCCGGAGTTTCTCCCGGAGTTCGCATTGATACGACTGTTCAGCCGCAGGTCCAGGGGTATAGAATGCTAAACATTCCTTACCATAGTCCTAGCCCACTTTGGGAGGTCACGAGGACCCTCAAAATTATATGCCGCCCGTGGCGGTCGTTTGGGGGCGCGTAACGCAGCCTTGTGTGCCTGTGCGGCAAGTTGAACTTCTTTAGCCTCATCCAACGCATTGGTGATGATCGCCTTCGGCGATCCGGATGTATCATCCGACATTGGTAGTGGTGGAGCACTAGCTAGTGCATTTTCCCCACGTGCGGGGAACGGATTGGGCTCCCGACATCGCCGTTCGGCGTTGTTGGAGCGGTCAGCCTTTGGGGAGATATCCCCAAGGGCATCCACCTCCGAGTTATCGGAATAATCTACCTCCTCTTCTCGAGGAGAATCCGCAGCACCACTAAAGGTGCTCATGGTAAGCCAGAAGTTCTGGCAGTTGGAGTTCTCCAACTATAATTGATTATTGCGTAAGCAATAGTCTTGATGGGGGAGGATGTAACAGGGTTACATTTGTTTACATTTGGTTATGTTGTGTAAGAAAGTACACTGCGGTTGAGGTCAGTAATGACCGGTCCGAAAGGTTTGGACCTTTTGGTTATTTTAACCAATCAGGGCAGGAGCCCTTGGTGGAGGCGTGGCAGCCTGCCACGTGTTGGTGCACAGGTGGTGTACATTACATTTCGGCTAGGTACGAATTTAGTAAGTTATACTTAGTATTACATATAGTTTACATTAGTTTAATTAAAATAGGCTAATTACATATTAAATATACATTCAGTTTACATTTCACACTAAAGACTGCTATGCGCACGACCTCGACCGGTCGCGCGCGCAGTGAGTGTCGTAGTTAAAGGGAATAACTTTCCTTAACTACCCCCTTTCAAAGGGAAGCCTTGTATCAAGGCGTTAGTTTATACTAGCTTGTAAACCAAGGGAAATCTTGGCCCCGAGTAAGAGAGCGATCTCTTACTAAGCCCTTTTATAAGGGCTTATCGGCTAAGTAGCGGCGTATCGCCGCTTTAGGAAAGTCTTCCTCTGTGCGCTAGCCGCACCGTGCGTATACGCACCTGCTACAGCGATGGTACGGTTCGTTCGAAGTGGAGCAACGTATTAGCAACAATGCGTATCGGCTGAAGTTACCACGGCGTTACGTAGATTGTGGCCGTCATCCAACGATCAATGTCGATCAGATCAAACTATCTCCTGATGTGCCTGGGATCTTCCGTTCCCGTGAAATTACACGCAGTGCTCCAAGGATGTTCGACAACGAAGGACAAAGAGTGTATGTGATCAAGGATTTGCTTCAGCAACGACGCCGTAGTGTCCAACGACAGTGGTTGTGTTCTTGAGTTGATCTCCACATGGAACAAAACTCATGGGAGTTCGAGAGCGACATTCACCACGTCTCACATTGGGACATATTGATACAAAGTTACCGTGAACGTAAGGCCAACAAGAGGCGTTCGCTTCGAGGACGAGCGCGCAACTAAATGGGAGGATGTAATGTCGCCAGCTCTCCATAGCTTCTCCAGATCCAAGTCACCCGACCACACAATCTGCCAAAACAGCTCACCATCAAGTTCAACTGCAAGTTCAACGTTCAAGTTAAACTGCAAGCTCAACGTTCAAGTTCAACTGCAAGTTCAACTACTCAGTAGCGTGCTGCATATTCTCTGCTGTTGTCTTTAATTCTCAATCTCATTCTCGATTTTGACTCGAACTTGACACAGTACTACACGTTGCGTGCTTCGATAGCGGCGAAGAAGCTACAAAATTTATTCACCGTGCGTTGAATATGCCCCCAACGTGTTTTCATAGCGTCGGGCGTCCGGTTAGTGGTCTGCAGCGCGGAAAGAAAAACTGCTGTTGACTCTGTCCCAAAACGTAGTGGATTTCTGCTCGTCACCAATGATCGGATCCTGAGAAACTTTTAACCAGATTTCCGCGAGTTGCTCATCCTCTCACTGCCTCCAATTCCGTCCTTTCATTTTTTCGGTGTGCCAGACGTGATATCGGAAGTGGAATCGTGGACGGAAGCGGCGGGAAGGGGCGCATGTGAGTCGGAGACAGGCGCGGGAGATGAAATGGGCGTGCTGGAAGAGGACATGATCGATTAGTTGACGGCATGGAGATATGGTCGTTGCAGGGGTGTTGTGCGTGTGGCGGGAAGTGTTTGGGTGGAGGTGCTCATACGATACTGATTTAATACGCGTCGACAATGATTCCAGATTTTTGCCCCTGGGTGTCCAGGTTTTTAAGAGATTTCTAGTTTAGCACACTTTTACCGGTCGAGAACCAATTTTTAAGATTTCGGTGCTAATTGATATAGAACGAACGTATGTTACATCATATTGACCGGTGGAGATGCTCTCAGAGGCGTCAAAAAATTTGAATGTACAAATGAGCCTACATAGCCAAAAAAAAAAGCCGCGACTTAATATACAATTAGATTGAGCTATAATACCACACAGAATATTTTTTCGTATCGTAGTATTTCATCCAAAATGGTCGCGACTCCAGCCGGAGTGACCGTGCGCGGCCTAACATTCGACCTGGACGACACTTTATGGTGCGGTAAAACGGTGATGAAAAATGCCAACGCAGCCTTTCACGCGTTTTTGGCCCAAGCAACGCCGCCACTTGCGGATCAGTTTCCGCCTGCCAAATTTGATGCACTCTTAGTGGCATTCCAGCGCGCGATGCCGGAGAAGGCGCACGACTACACGTTTCTCCGTCAATATACTCTTCGTCACTGTGTTAGTCTATGTGGTGCTGAAAAGCTGAACCTGCTGGACCACATGCAACTCGAAGCGTTCGTGGATGCTGCGTTTCAAGCCTTTTTGGTCGCTCGCAGTCAACCAGAGCTCTTTCACGGCGTCGAGGGCTTATTTCAAGCTCTCGTCGCTCACCTCAAGCGTGTACGAGATGACAATGGACCCTTCTTGGGGTGTATCACGAATGGGAATTGTAACCTGAACAATTTACCCACGTTCTTTCAGGATCACATGGATTTTGTCGTGTCGGCGGAGCTTGTGGGTACGGCCAAGCCGAATCGAGCGATCTTTGATGCAGCGGTTGCGAATTTTCCAGCCATACACAATCGTCAACAGCTTGTGCATGTGGGTGACCACTATGAATGTGATGTCGAAGGTGCCAAAGGTGCAGGCTTGCGCACGATCTGGGTGAACGCCACGTGGTCCAAGGCAAACGCACTGACGCGAGACGATCTCACCCAAGTGGACGCAGAACATTACCCGGCTGCCGATGCTATTGTGAAAGACGTGTGCGCTGTGCTGCATGTTGTGGAGCGCTGGAACGCCCTTGCGAAAGTGGCCGAGTAAACTGACGAAAAAGCGTGGGATTATTGTCCGTGTAAAATATGATCGCAATGCAACTGCAACAAACAACTCGTAGCGTCTCTTTGGCCACTGCTCGGAGGGATGCCTTCGCTGGTCCATGTGACCCATTGGACAAGTAGACGACCGTGGTACGTACGGGTACCGAGGATATGGATCGAGGACCTTGGTACAATTAATTGGGTACAGCGTACCACGCGTCGGTGCGCTATACATTAGGTGGGTATACCGGTTTGTCACTAAAACTTGTAAGTATTGTATACACACACCTCTTTGCAAGTTGGAGAGTGCGAGTTTGGAAAGTATAACACAATAGAGAGGTACACGATGTTGGGACCCATCCCCACTTCTTCGTACCCTTTTTATCCTGCAGCAAGCGAATTCGAGGGGGATACCCCTTTACAGGAATATTGGGTACGGAATGTATTCCATTTTCTCCAAACTATATACTCTCTCACCACCTTGCGCTCTCTATCGCGCGAGAATCGCATCAAAGTCAATGTGACTCGCATAATGTTCGCCACACGCGCGTACTTTCGCTTCGTCCGTGGGGTTGAACTTTGCTGCGCTCGCACAAGCCACTGCGTTAACCGTTGGCTCTCAGCAACTGAACCGTGTCGCAAAAAAACGTACGCACCCGTAAAATGACTCACTTTCACCATGGCCTCAAACGTCGGAATGGGTGCATAGAGCACTGGAGCACTGGCGTTCGTGATCATTTCTACAATGTGGTCCTGAGGGTGGTCGTCCGAGGGCGAGCCCGTGAGGATAAGGCCTCCAGTGTACGGTTTCTTCTGCACGCGCTCAAACTCCTGGGCGTAGGACAAGAAGCCCGTAATGATGTCGTTTCGAGAAACGTGCGTGACGAACAGGGCACGCGTATACTCGGACGACGATAGTTTCGTTACGAATCGTTGCACTCCTGCAGTCACCAACGTCGTCTTGTCGTATTGCTGATGACGACGCGTGCGCGCGTTGAGCATCGTGGTCGCGAATAACCCTTCAAAGTCGAGCATGCTTGGATTCGAGAGCGTCGGTGAATTCGGCACCACGCCGAGGAGGGACACGGTGCCTCCCCAGTGTCTCATGGCCTTTGGAAAGTATTCGCGCAGCATCTCGACACGACTTGGGAGGACCTTGTTCAGGATGACCCCTCGAATCTTTACGCCATGGGCTTTGCACATGGCATAGTTTAAGGCCAGATCGTCAAACGCCGAGCCGAGTCCACCATTGGCGACGAGCACCATGTCCACGCCCAACTCGGCAGCGATTCGGGCATTGTTGCAGCCTACGATGGAACCTACTCCAGTATGCCCCGTGCCTTCGACAACAGTAAACTGCGAAAAAAAAACAGCATCCCACCCAACACTCCTGTTAATTGACTCGCGACATCTTCTCCTATCCATCCAACTCGCTGTTACCTCATTTGCCCCGCTTATGCGCTTGAAACTCGTTCGTATTTTATCCAACTGACTTTCTACGGTAATATCGCCATCCAGAAAGCGTTTCGTATAGCCTGGCATGATCACGACGGGGGACATGTCGGCGTAATTGCACGTATCGAGCTTGAACACCTCTACGTTTCGCAGTGGAGAGATAGATATGCACACAGCCACCCGTAAAATACATTTTGCCCAAGGCATTTAAGCTTTGGAAGCATACCAACTCCGTTTTACCTTTTGCGACGGCGACATCTTTGTCCACTCGGAGCGAGCCTCCCTGCACCGCGACACTCTCCTGCCCCACGGGCTTGAGAAATCCGATCCGATCGAGACGACTCGTTAGTCCTTGTAGGATTCCTAAGCACGTACTGGTTTTACCCACGTGCTGCCGCGTCGCTGCCACATATACCGCCGCCTTGGATTGGACACGAATGAGCGCCGGCATGACCTCAATTTTATGTGGTGTACACCACAATTACCCTCGTGTCTTCCACATAAAATGCGTAAAGTATATAACATACCGTGTCAAAGTGCGAGTCCATCCACCACGTACCAGATGCTCGATAGAGTAACGGAAAGCCAATCAGAGATGCTATGTCCATAGCAGGAATGGGCCTCGGTGATCGGAGTGCTTCGTAGTACCATCTCTCACCATGACGTAGATGCAGCATTGGATGGGTTTGCCTCACTACCAGTTGACAGGAAACTCAGTGAAGATGAAACTTTTCAATCCATTACGAGCCTTCAAAAAACCAAGACAGCAGGGGAATGGGTTCCACAACGGCTTTAGAAGGATGCTCACTCAACTCTCGTACAGATCTCGCAAGATCGGAAATGAATTATTCAGTGATGTGAAGCTACCAACCGCCTCTTTCGAAGGCGTAATTAGGAACACGGGGAGTCGTCCGATACAATGGACTGTCGTGGAGACGATTTTCGAGGAGTTTTCCTGGGAATTCGAATTCCATGCAATTATATATCGGAGGGTGTACTCCGGTCATCGTCATCCATATTTTGATCGGACCGATCGGCAGATCGACATGATCTTCACGATCTACAGCTAGATCAGGATAGACTAGATGATCTACTTTCATTCACATCTGAGTTGGGTGATTATACTCTCGCCGACATGGTTGGATGGTGTATTTGATCGGGCTTAAAGGGTTGTGCTCAGCCGAAAACTTTTTACCGGAGGACGGTTATGGGTCATAGTACCTTTAACATTCAAAATGACACTGACACTGGAGATACATAATATATTTTAAATTTTCAAAATAGTTCAACATAGACCGATCGGATGTTCCACAAACAGCACGATTTTCCACTGAAAAACCAATTATTCTATTCCAAGATTAATTCCATCTTGTTGGAAAGCGAAGTTAAGTCGCGGTATTGCGGCTTTCCAAGGATTTAGCATCGACGCACAAAAGTCGAAAAGGGTGTACACAAATTGCATTTATTGTGACGGACTATAATTAGTCTACTCTTAATATATTATTTTTACATTTTCTTCTTACAGTTGACTAACGTTAACTACGCGCCCGTTTTCTTTGCACGCATAGTTACTTTGGCATTATAGGTAGTTGTAGAGAGGGGCACGCGTCGTCACGTGGAATATCAAGTCTCGTTTAGTGGATACGTGTGATTACGGTTCGATTATTGTGGCAGAAGTGCTGGACTGGCTGATTACGCATATATAAGTAGAGACATACTTCTATTAGGTGGTTTTTAACGCATTTTGCACTACGATTACGATATGGCTAAGAGTAAAGGCGCTCGACAACAGGTTATGATCCCAAATAAGGGGATTGAAGACGGCGACTAAGAGGTTGCTGTCGTTGAAGAGAATGTGGGGTCGGCCGACGTCTTGACGGCCATCCGCGAGCTTACAGACCGGCTGGGCAAGCTGGAAGATTCTCGTGGAGCAGTGTAGGATAGGGGTGGTGCGTATCACACCCCCAGAGGCGACACCAAGATGAGCATGGCTTCCTTGGAGGGAAGTCATGAGGAGAAGGTTACGTACGAAGCAGGCAACCCTGCGGCGATGAGCTTCAGGCATCTAAGCAAGGCCGGTGCGAATTGTTTTTATCGAGCTGGCGCAGCAGACGCCGGACCGATCAGGGGCCAACCAGGGATCCCAGGGCACGTGTACGCACACCCGGGGGTCAATAGCGATGCGGGGCAAGCCGCAATCGCGCAGATAATGCGGACGCCATCACCCAAGCAGAGTGTGGTGAAGTGTGTCATAAAATTGGTACCATTGTGGGCATAATTGTGGGTGTGACTGTGGGCACAACCGGGTGATTAATTGCATGTACGATTGTGTGTACTACTGTGTATACAGTTGTGTGTACAACTGTGGTGTAGATGGACGGGACATAGAGGGGGCATCACGACTAGGTACAGGTACCTAACGGACAGCGACGGACGACGGATAAATCAGGTTGACTGGTCGACGGAGTACATGGGAATGGGTAATTTTCTGATTGGTCGATATTAGGAAATTGGTAGTTCTAGGATTATAAGCTTTATTAAAGTTCTCCTTTTGCGTCCATCTACTAAGGACACCCAGGGACGGAACCTTGGCGCCTCCCCTACTAATACACACCTCTACGTCCCGGGTGGGAGCACCTAGTGCGTTTTTGGACCACCGGAAAGCGTAGAGCGTTGAGAACTCGCCCTGCAACTCCGCCCGCTGTGCCAGCGGTACTCTTCTGTATAGGTTTTTGGCCTCGAGAACGTGATCGAGCAGTGCGCTCTCACCTCTTCCCCATTAGTATGTCTCTCTCCCCTAGAAGTTCGGCTGCTCTAAGCGCCCCTGGGAACTCTAGGTGGATTTCCTCTTGAGTTTAGGCCAGGAATACATTAATATATTGGGTATTTTCTAGACGAACTAGGCTTAAGAGGCTCGGCGATCCGGCGGTGAAGATTTCCGCCGCCTGATCGAGTACCCCTTCGCCGATCAACAAGAGATCGACATTCTACAACCTGCGACCTGCGTTCATCTGTTCGCAACTCGCGACAACTAGTGCCTGATCGACCAAATCAAGCAGATCGATCAGGTGGATCAACGGTTTGCAACTACCGACTATTGGCCCTGATCATCGCATGATCAAGCCTTATTCAAACCTGATCGCACATGATCAGCACATCGCTCGATCCACTACGAATTACCCCTATATTGCATCAAGGAATTGCAGAGTGGCATCCCCGCCACCTGAGAGCGACCCACGCCCAAGCCGTCGGGTACACAAGGTGAGCAGGAACACAAGCAGTACCAGGACAACCGGAGGACCCCCTTCGTTACTAGGCAGTCCGGGCGCCGTGGTAACGCCTGATCAAGCGTCAAAAACTTTGATCAGCCGCTCCACCACAAGAGCAAGCTGCAGATTAGTCTTAGACGGTACATAAGTGTACCGGGGACTGGGGTCGGGTTTCACCCGTGAGGAAGAAAGTTTTTGCGCCAGATAGGTATCCCCGAAGCAGCGTGTCGGTTCCCATGAAGTGAAGACGTTAAAGTCGACCTCCTGGGACATTACCTATCTGGTTCGGCGGAACGTTACTACAAACGCCAAGTTGAAACGTGGAGTGAGACTCCCGCGTTGTGGTATGTTTTGGATAAAATGCTGTCGACATTACATACGCAGTTAACGCCGGCTCAAGCGATGAAGTTGTTTTTGGCGATGAAATGCTATTCAAGATCGTGGCCGAAACGTTATCTTTATTTGTTGGCGGTAGCTGAGGCGGTAGGAGGGCGTGCGAATGCTCAGGTGCTTGATAATGTTATTTATCATGCAGCACCAGGGCTGAAACAAGTGATGTCGAGATATGATTATACGCGCGTGGATTATCTGCGGCAGGTTGAAGAGCTCTGCCAGTTCGCGCAAGCTGTGGAGCATGAAGGGAACAAACCAAGGACGGCGACGCGAGGAACAGTGAACGTCGTGGAAGAAAGGAAGGACAAGACAAGGAAGTGTTACGTATGTGAAAATACGGTACATTTAAAGTGGAATTGTCCGAAGAAAGGGGGAAAGAGTGTGGATTTGTCACTTACGGTTACTGGATATTACGCTAATATTTCGAGTAAGAAGTGGATATTAGACAGCAGAGCAAGTATGCATTTGACGAACGACTCAAGCTGCCTGCGGAATACTGAACCAGTGAGTGGATTATTGTATCAGGCTGATGGCAAGAAGTTTAAAGTCTGGATGAAAGGTGATTTTCAGGTGAATGCAAGGTGCGGTGGTGTCGAAAGATTGATCAAGATAGAGAATGTGTATTACGTGGAGAATTTAGCACGTAACATTTTTTCATTACTAATTTTAACCGTAGCAGCGGCAGAATCTGCAATTGGATTGGCTATTATGATAGTTTTTTTAAATTATATGGAGATATTTCAATATACAAAATTAATTTATTATCATTATAATATTTTATCGTATGGACTCTTAGAAGAGAAGGGCTGCGAGTTAGCTTACGTGGATAGTAGGCGGGTGATCAAGTACTAAGCAACCGTAGAAAGAATTTTTGATGTCGAGAAAGTGAACAAGGTTCTGACAGTTAGTGTCCAAGTGGATATGCCCAATAAAAACTTCGGTGATGTCGTTATGGCGGCAGTGCAAGAAAACGAAGCGGAGATAAGCAGGAATAATGATGTTCAGCGAGGAATGTTGATGCATTTCACGCGCGTATGGGGCACTTGAGTTATGGCGCGATTGAAAGGTTGGCGAGGGATCCAGACTTTGGAATTGAACTCACGGATACCAGAAGAATGAATTGCCTAACGTGCGCGCAAGGAAAGCAGACAAAAGGGGGGCAATCCAAGAAGGACAGCGGAGAACACTAGCCCATAGATAGAGTGGGCGGTGTAATATGCTCGGACGTTAAGGGTCCGATTACGCCGAAAGACAGATTGGGAATAGGTACATAATTAACTTTGAGGACCACAAGACGAATTATGTCCGAGTATTAATGGCAAAGACGAAAGACATGGCAGCAAAGAAATTTGAGGACTTCATTGCGTTTTTCGAGAGTAGATTCGAGTGCAAGGTGAACATTCTACGAACAGATGGTGGCTTGGAGTATAAAAATTTGGATTACTTTTGTGAAAGCACAGGGATTGGTCGGCAGGTCAGTGAAGCTGGGAATCAAGCAAGCAACGGGAAGGCCGAAAGGATGCACAGGACAATTATGAATATGGCGCGGCGTATGATTTTCTCGTGTGGATTAAGTTTGCCGTTCGGGGTGATGCAGTGGACTATGCGGTGTATATACTAAATCGAAGTCCTACAAGTGCAAACTCAAGACAAATGTCGCCGATCGAAATGCTAACCGGGAAGAAGCCGCGGCTGGCAGAGATTGTTGCGTTTGGGTCTCCGTGTACAGTGTACCGTTACCCGGTAAGGATTCGTTGGCGCACAGAGCGAAGGTCGGAATAATAATAGGGAAGAGTGAAGAAGTGAAAGGTTTCAAGGTATATTGAAGCAAGACCGGAAGGTAGTCGTGAGCCAGCATATCAAGAACATTGAGACTCTGGATGACACACAAAACAAGCAATTACTTCACAGAAGAAGGATATGAAGACTTTGAAGGAGCGCATGAACCAAGAAGAGCGAAACGAAGAAGTACAAGAAGCGCAAGCAAGCAAGAAGAAGACCAAGAGAGTCAAGAAAAAGACATGGTCAAGAGAGAGGCATGTGACAAGAGAATCTTCTACGAAGAATGCTGAAACAAACGTTGAGGAGAAACAATAAGGCAATGCTGGCGAAGATGATAACGGCGTGGTTAACATGATTACAGAGATGTATCCACTAAATTTCACCGAGGCGATGAAGAGCAAGCACAAGAATGAGTGGAGCGAAGCTATCAAGATGGAGATAACGGCATTGGAGATGAATGAAGTGTGGGATGTGACGAAGAAGCCAACTGGATGCAGTCAGCTACACACCAAATGGGTGTTCAAGACCAAGACAGACGCGAACGGCAGCGTGGAGCGTTATAAGGCACGTCTAGTCGCGTGCGGCAACAAACAACGCTTTGGAGTGGATTATGGACTCACGTTTGCTGATGTTATGGACATGGGTACAGTGAAGATCATTCTGCTTTAGCAAGAAGATGGAATGTAAGAGCCAAGCATGGTGATATCACGAACGCGTATGTCAAGGCGCTCGAAGAAGAACACGATATCTACCTGTATATACCAAGGGGAATGGAGTTTACGAAGCAAGATTTCAAGAAGCTGAAGGTTGGAGAAGTAAACGAGCTAGTGCTGAAGTTGAAGAAGGAAGACCTTGTATGGCCTAAAACAGGCGGGGCGACTCTGGAACAAGCTACTACACGACGAGTTGCTCAAGTTGAACTTTTCGCAGAGTAACACGGATTTATGTTTATATTTCAAGCGACATGGAGTGGATATGATAGTGGTTGGAGTTTACGTAGATGATTTGTTGGTGACAGGAACGCAATAAAAGTGACGACATTTTTTGATGACATGAAGGTTTTAGACATCAAGGATTTGGGTGAAATGTCGAAGTTCTTAGGAATGCGGGTGACTTATGAAGATGAAGGAGGTTATTACCTTGATCAAGAAGTTATGATCAAGTGTCTCGTCGATGAATATGGATTAAAGGACGTGAACGCAGTGAATACACCAATTGGAGGAAATCACGAGGACATTGGTATGGAAAATCAAGTGGATCTGCCGGTCAAGTCTAGCGACGGATCGCCTGCAGTGAGGGATTTGCAGTCACTTGTGGGATCCCTCCTGTGGATAGGGAGATGTACTAGGCCTGACATAGTGTACGCAGTACACAGGGCGACCAGGCAGACGCACGCGCCAAAGATGACTGATTGAATTTCGACTAAGCGAATTTTGCGTTACTTGAAGGGAACATTCAAGATAAAAATAAAGATGGAATTAACGAAGGAAAACGATGTGGAAAATGGATTGCAGCTGGTTGCATATAGCGATGCAGACTACGCGGGATGCAAGGAACACAGAAAGTCCGTAACAGGTGGATTGGTTACATTGGACGTAATAGTTCTATATTGGATGTGCAAACGTCAGGCGTGCGTATCACTTTCGACGATGGAAGCAGAGTTTTATGCTGCGTCTCAAGTGGAGTGCGAGGTGTTTGGAGTGTACGAGTTGCTGACAGAGGTTGGAGTGAAGTTAACGTTGCCGATGATCCTGTACTCGGATAATCAAGCAGCGATAAAGTTCCTGGAAGGAGAGAACAACTCAAGTAAGATGAAGCATATCGACGTGCGGATCAAGTTTTTAATATCGAAGCAGATGGAAGGACGTATCGAAGTGCGTTACAAGGGAGCAAGCGAGATGTTTGCGGACATGTTTACCAAGGCGCTAGCACTGCAGCGGTTTGGAGAGTTACGATCAAGTGTCGGGCTGTCAGAACGTTGAAGGAAACATGTTTTCGAAGTGCGTGGCGATGAGAAGGAGTGTTCGAAAGCGAAGTTAAGTCGCGGTATTGCGGCTTTCCAAGGATTTCGCATCGAGGCACAAAAGTCGAAAAGGGTGTACACAAATTACATTTTTTGTGACGGACTATAATTTAGTCTAGTCTGAGTAAATCACTTTTAAATTTTCTTCTTACAGTTGACTAACGTTAACTACGCACCCGTTTTCTTTGCACGCATAGTTACTTTGGCATTATAGGTAGTTGTAAAGAGGGGCACGCGTCGTCACGTGGAATATCAAATCTCGTTTAGTGGATACGTGTGATTACGGTTCGATTATTGTGGCAGAAGTGCTGGACTGGCTGATTACGCCTATACAAGTGGAGATATACCACATCAGCATAGAGGCGCACGGGTAGCAAGTAAGCGTTCTTCAGTTTTAGAGTAAAAATATACCAATATAAAAACATACTTAAGAACCTAACCTAGAATTCCTAATAAAAGCAAGTATACATTTAAAATTCCAAAGCAGCTAAAAATGCGTAAGTGACCACTGTGGTCGCGCTTCACTTGAAGTTTGTATGGTATCATGCCAGACTATAAACACATCAACTTGAAACTTTAACAGTGGGGTTACTGCCTCCGCGCTAGATTCGTCGGCTGAGGTTTCGACAGTCTATGTCCATGTGCCTCGGCTCGACTCAATAGATATCGTGCCAAACTTTCGTACATTCGTAATAAAGACATGGACCTGTGTTGAGCGCTTTTGCGTGTTGTCATCGTGAGAACAAGTAAGATAACCACAGGTAGCGTAAGCGTAAACTTCAAATAGTAAAACTTCCAGCTAAGATCCAATACAACGTAAATTCCACAACGTGATTCGTGAAAGTAATCTCCCCAACTTAGCGTAACCGCATATGCTCCACGAAGTCAAACAACTGGATGCGCACAGCGAAAACGGTAAAAACGAAAGATACAACCGAAAGAAACAAACCAGTCACAAATATTGACAATGTAAAAGTGACTATATTTGACTGAAACTAATTATCGTTATTCACAAAAAAAATAAAATTGAGTATACCTATTTCCAGGAAAATGTGCTATGGGGCTCCAACTGGAATCCTGTCGCACGTCAACATATTCCAACAACTTTGTTGGTAGTTGACACGAGTTGGGGGAACGTGCAACTTACCGTAATGGTGGTTCAGACCGTTAGCGCCTGACCACCGTTGGATGTAAGTTTCTAATAAAGAAGCGCTCCCTATTTGATCAGAGTAGGGGCGGGGCGCACGAGGGCAGGATGTAATGTGACTTAATGGGTAAAAGATATACTGAATATAAAATAGTACCTAAGATCCTACCCTAAAACTTAATAATAGAATAGATAAAATCCTAAAGTACCAAATATGCAATAAATGCAAATGTGGCAACAATGGTCGCGTACACTTGGTATTTGTATGCAGCCTAACACCAGGCTGCACACATGCGTAGCATAGCAAGTTCCAACACTCCTTCCGCGAACATCGTGCCACTCCTTGTGCAAACCATCATTAGAGTTAGCCCAGTCCAATTTTGCTGCGTAAACGGGAGACACGCGCTGCACATAGTGGATTCGTCAGCAGATCTGATCATGTCATCACCGCTGAGATCATGTCATCACTGGCCACGTGCAGCGGTCTCACCGCTTCGATCTTGACGTAGTCCTTCAGGAACTTGAGCTTGACATCAACGTGCTTCGATGCTGCACCACTCGCTTTGTCCTCCAACTGCCGAATTGCTGCTTGATTGTCCATACGTAATAACATAGGCATCTCCACTTTAACTCCAATCTCTTCCTGCAACTCCTTCAAACCTAAAATTTCTTTTCCACCAACCGCGGCCGCAACAAACTCCGCCTCCGCCGTTGATAACGCGACTGCACCCTGCTTTCTGCACTGCCAACCAACAACCATTCCGTTCAGGAAAACCACGCAACCGCTAACACTCTTCCTGTCTTCCTTATCACCCGCAAAATCTGCATCCGTGTATCCGATCAACTGCAAACTGTCTTCATTCATCGCCTTACAATACAAACGTAACTTGAGCTCCTTCGATCCTTTCAGGTACCGTAATATATTCTTAGCTAGCTTGTAGTCCGCCTGTGCTGTTGCGTGCATGCGTCTTGTAACACGATGTACTGCAAACGAAATGTCCGGTATTGTGCACCTAGAAATCCACAGTAAACTCCCATCTATTGATTGAAACACTTTCTGCGTCGTCACACCTTCCGCTCCAGTCTTTGGCAAGAAATTATCATCTTCACCATCATCGTTAACATTCACAATCGGTAATTGTACGGGGTTAGCATGCTACATCTTGTACTTGACCAATAAATCGTTGATCATCTGCTCTTGATACATGGTATAACCAGTGTCTTGACTTCCACCAATACGTATCCCGAGAAACTTTTCTACCGGTACGAGATCTTTTAACTCCAATATCTGCATCATCTCGAAAAACTTATCAACCAGCTGCACTGTCGTTCCTGTCACCAGTAAGTCATCGACGTAAGCTCCAACAATCACAATGCCATCAACATCTCTGCGTAAAAATATGCACGTGTCCGTCATGCATTGCTCCAACTTCAAATCAATCAGCGTCTTACGCAGCAACTCATACCACATTCGTCCAGATTGTTTTAATCCATATAGGTTCCTCTTCAAACGTAAAGCCAAACACTTAGTAGAATCCACTTCGAAACTTCGTAAAACTTCATCCTTGATCACCATGCCTTGATGTATCTTCAACAAGATATCGAAATCTTTCTCCGTATAAGCCTTCTGGTACGCGCTTGGAACATCTCCGTGCCGTGCCGGCACATTCCACAATTGATCCATCGCCAGCACTATCTTGACATTGCTAAGATCCATCACAGTGGAGAACGTAAAAATAAAATCCCGTCCGTAAACTTGCTTATCTCCACGTGCCACGAGTATCGCCTTGTACCTTTCTATAGTTCCATCTGCTTTCGTCTTCGTCTTGTATACCCATTTCGTAGGTATAGCCTTCTTGTCTTGACACTTCACGACTTCCCAGGTATTCATGTCCTGTAAAGCTTTCAATTCCGCTTATTCTGCCTCCTTCCACTTGCGTGCGTCATCTCGCTTACGTGCTTCTTTGTAACTACTTGGGTCCTTCGAATATCTTGACTTGATTTCCACGTCATCCGGTCCCATCACCGCGTATACAGCCAACGCGTGTTCTTGCACACTTGTGCTCACTTCAACTTCATTTTTCACTTCAGAGAAAGCTCCTTCCGTCCCAGACTTCTTCTTTGTCTTCTTCAGGCTTATCATGTCCTTATACGCCTTGAACTTTGCCGTTTCTTGTGTCGCGCGCTACGGTTTCGCGCTATCCTTCCTTGGTGTATTCTGTACTTGTTCCGCAGCATCATCAACGCGCTCCGTCACACTCTTATCTCGTTCTTCCACAATATTTCCTTCTTGATTTTCATCATTCGCATCCGTTTCGTCCAACGCGGGGTCATCACCCGCTAACGCTCGTGTCACTTGTTGACTAGCTCTTGTATCCAGCGTTTCAATCTGTGGTAAAGCGTACCGCAAAATTGGTACGTAATTAGGAGCATAATTATAGGCACCCCTATAGGCGTAGCTGTGGTAGAGGGTACCACAAATTTTGTCGGTACAATAGTCGGTACAAAAGGTGGTACGATAGTGGGCACCACAGTCGGTACCACAGTTGGTACCCAGACGGTACAACTGTTGATACAACGGTGGCGGACAGGGACGAGGCGTGGATAGGACGTCTCAGACGATGCGACAACTGGCACGGTTACCTTACGGTAACCCGAAGGTAAGCGGTTGAATGGTCGACAAAATGCGTAGGAATGGGTAGTTCTGATTGGTTGATATTAGGTTTTTGGTAGATATTAGGATATAAGCAATAATACAGTTCTCCTTTTGCGTACGATCGCGCCGATCCGTTACAGGGACGGCAACTTAGGGCCTCCCTTCTTCTACCAAATAACTCTACGTCCCGGGCGGGAGCACTTAGTGCATTTTTGGCCCACCGGTAGACGTAGAGCGTGAGAACTCACCTGCAACTCCGCCCGCTGTGTCAGCGGTTCTTCTCTTAAAGGTTTTTTGGTCTCGGGAACGTGATCGAGCAGTGCGCTCTAACCTCTTCCCCTATTGGTCCACGTTTTGTCCCCTAGTGTTCGGCTGCTTTAAGCGCCCCACGGGAACACTAGGCGGATTTTTGGTGGTAATCGTCGATCAGCCCGTCGAACGCGCTGATCGACCGTCCCTCTTAGGCTTAAGTCTATAATACAAGGTATTTTTGGGTATTCCTTTGACGGATTAAGCTTAAGGAGGCTCTGTGATCGGGCAGTGAATATTTCCGCTGCCTGATCGAGTACCGCTTCGCCGATCAACACCTGATCGAGACACTGCGACTCGCGACCCCCACTCAGCTGCTCACAACTCGCGCCAACTAGATGATCAGCGACTTTTAGCACCTGATCGTGCCTGATCGAGTCTGATCACAGCTGATCGACGACTCTTAGTGCCTGCCCAAGCCTGATCACCGTTGATCACACCTGATCGCACGTGGTTCAAGCTTGATTGCGCCTGATCATTGCCTGATCACATCAGTCGACTCATCCCAAGTCAACTCAGTCTTTCCACAAGGAATTGTAGTGTGCCATCCCCGCCACCTGGAGAGCGACCCACGCCTAAGCCGTCCGGTACACAAGGTGAGCAGAAACACAAGCGGTCAAGGGCAACCGGAGGACCCCCTTCGTCAGTCGTCAGTCCGGGCGCCGTGGTACCGCCTGATCAAGCCTCAAAAACTTTGATCATCCGCTCCACCACAAATCTGACTGATGTGTCTCGTAGTTGTGACAAGATTCGCGGCCAAAATGGACCCATGAACTTCCACAGTGAACAACAAATCTCCACGTAAACGAACTTCCATCTTGTCAGCTCGATGTACGAAATTACATTCTTTTTCCATCAACTTGCCTAGCGAAATTAAATTCCTCGCTAGCTTCGGCGAATAATACACTTCCTGTAACGCCGCCACGACATTCGGGTCATCAACACTTCGTAGTCGCACCTTGCCAACCTTGGTCACCTGTATGTAGTTTCCATTCGGTAACGTCATCTTAATTCCATCAGCAATCGTTTTTACATCTTCTAACAGTCCTTCGTCACCTACGAGATGACGGATCGCCCCGCTATCCAGAATCCATGCGTCTCCTTCGTCCAAATCACTTGAATTCAGCACATTTTGCCACTCTGCGCTTGTCTCCGTGGTTGCCAAACCATACTCTTTCGATAAAACATATTGAGATCCACGATAGGCTTTCTTTCTGTCGGGTTTCTTGCGTCAATCCCGGAGAATGTGTCCTTTGCCACCGCAACCGTAGCACGTGATCGCCTGCCTAGTATCTTGTACCGCGTTCACGTTCACTATCGGTCCTTTCCGGCTTCCAACGTGATCCATCTCGACTTCCTGTGCCCACGCCACCAGCTCTTGCGCATGAATAATGTAATCAGTCCGCGACGGGTTGTAACGTGCCATCATTGCATACTTCAGGCTCGGCATCGCGTACTTGACGAGATTCTCCACTATCAGCTTCTCGCTGGACTCGCTCTCGCGCGCCAACGTGTGGTGGAGTCAAGTTCGAAATCGAATACATTTGTATCGACAACCTGACCACCACCATCGTGCCCATCATTCCAACTTACGGGGGGGGGTACCCCGCGGACCTCCATTCGAAATCTGGTCCGATCGTCCGCTGCTGGCAGACGACTGGTCATCATCCAGAGACACTTGGTCCGATTCACTTAAGACCATCTCACCTTGTGTACCCATTGGAGTGGACTAGTTACACACTCGGTGGATCGGGATCGCAGATCGATTTGATTCGGTCTTGAATATGAGACCGTGCTGGTTAAGTGTACCTAGGGCGGAACTCTTCACCCCAGGTACGTACAGACCA
>CM047590.1:1555075-1566356 GCA_026184515.1 Peronosclerospora sorghi
AAATAATAGAGGGTAGACCAATCAACCGGTCTAGCCCCTGACCAATATGAGAGAAGACCAAAACCGGTCTAAACTCCAACCAATGTTAAAATGAGCCAATATGTCCACGTGAAGACCCAATATGCCCGTAAACTCCACAAACGATATCTCCACGTAAAGACCAATCCAGTGAAGAGCACGTTCCAAACGTACTTGACTTAAAGTGTCGAGATCGCCAAATCGTACTCCCGTCGAGGGACTTCCGGTGGCCAAAGTGCGCGTGCGACGCGTCCATACCGGGTATAATAGGCAAGAGGGGATAATTCAACCCTCTTCCCCCAAACACTCCGCGGCGGGCGGAGGCGACTAATGTACGTAAAAAGAAAACGGCGACCCCTTGCTGTGGTATAGACCAAGAACAAAGGATTTCTACTTAGAAAAACCCTGCAACCAAAAGACTTCTACTTTTTTTAGGCAAATCCACAACTAACCAATAATACTACCTCCCTATGGTTCCTAATGTACCCACACAAAACTATGTAAAATACCCAAAGTCAGGTGACTCACCCAAGACCAGCGTTCTTGATACTCCTTGAATTTGATAGGCTAAAAAGCCCCCCTTGTTTAGACCAATCCGCAATTCGACCAACTGCCTTGACCAAAAGTTACCAAATTTGTGGTACACTTCACCACAGCCGCCCCTGAGTCCGACCGTGTCGCACAACGATAACGGTCTGACTCACCCATCACTTGACCAACTGGACCTTGGTCACTCACACTTCTTCACCATGGACCAAACATCTTCGACACCTGCGTCAGGTACTTCCTTCACTGCACTCGATCCTCGTATGCTTCCCTTTGACACTCGTTCTTGTTGGTTCTGCAGAAACTTTATGTGCCGAGTCGCCACACCTTGCAACGCCTGTCCAGTCGGCTCGGTCTGACAGCCCGCGTAACTCTCATGAACTTCAAACATCGGAAGGGTGTCAGACCGAAGCCGACACGCGGATGCAGGATATGCTCGCAGAAAACATGCGTCTCAAGACCCAGGTGGCCCACCAGGCAACACGAGGTACGCATCTTTGATCTTCATCTTGTACTCTTCTTGACCCACGTTTGTCTTCAGCTCTCATCTCTCCCAACATAGTCCAGGCAATAGGTGCCTTAGTCGATGCTGATAGGCAGTCTGACGATCACGCTGACCAGCTTCGACACATTTTGGAGGAGATGATAAGAGCGCGCCATGATCTGTCCCGTCTGGAGGCTCATCAGTCCCATCTCCGGGATCAACTTGCACTTGTTCGACGGCAGCAGCTGGACGGACTGCTTGATGCGACTTCACTGTGCATGCAAGGCGACGACCTCGCGCGAAGAATTGCCGAGTTGCAAATTGAGATTCAAGACCAGACCGGGAAGGTCCGGTCCTGTCAAGACAGGTCCGACGCTTGGACGCAAGGGTCGGGTCTTCGTCAGGTGGCACTAGACCAGTGCCGACAGCGCTTGATGAACTTGATACCTCCGTGTTCGACTGCTTCCTCCAGTGTATATTGGTCCGCATCGGCAACCTTAGTCGCCTCGGACCAAGACCAAGACCTTTTTCAGCAGGACCAAGACCGCTTGCAGCAGGACCGAGACCGACAGCGTTCATTGGATGATATTCAGCAGCCCGAAATCGCACACAAATCGAAGAAGCGCGCGGACGCTCCGGGTAGCTCGAGGGCGCGGGGCACTGCGCGCGGACCCGGAATCGAGGGGGGGAAGCGTGCAGTGTCCCATAAGCGATCCAAGACACAGGCGCTTCTCATGGACTCGGACTCGGACATGGATGACATCTACAGCCCCTCGGAAAGTCGAGCGCCCTCGCGCCGTACTGCAAGTAGCATCCAGCACACAGGGGTCTCGTCTGAGGAGGACTCCAGCGAAGGGTCCGACGATTACGAGCTCATGATCCCCATCCAGTCCAAATCACAAACGAATTTGCGTGACAGTTTAGTCCAAGTGGCGTCGACAGTGGGGTCAGAGCAGAAGACCGGTCTGCCAAGTGACTCTGCACCAGTATCGACATCCGCGACGCCGGCGCCTTCGGTTCTCTCCGGGACATCCGGACTTCACAATTACGCCCTATTAAAGAACATGGCGGTTGATACCAGCTCCCTTCCGCCGCGGACGTTTGAAGTCACTTGGCCGTGGTCGTCGGGGCAAATCGGCTGTTTGCGCCGGTCTACCCTGACCAAGCAGCATCTGGCCCGGTCTTTATCTCGTCCGGACTCCTGGCTTTTTCCACCGGCCAAAAAAAACCCTGCCGCGTCTGCATGGAGGGTGGACCTGATTACGTCGGCGCAGATCTCCCGCCTGTACGGCGATGAACCATGGAAAATCTTCGACCACTCCAAGATAGGACTTGTGTTCCACTTGACTCCATGGATCGGCACTTTGCTAGGCCGGGTGAAGAATTTCAACAGGATCCACGGCCAAGCAATTTGGGAAGCGTCCCACTACTTGGTGCTTCCTCCTGACCGAGTGCGACAAGATCCGGGCCTGGCGACGTTCCAGAGCAAGCGCAAGCGACGTCGAATTTGAGCGGGCGAGGCTTGGCAATCCCTGTGCCAGTACATTTTGGACGGGATGCGAGCTCGCGAGTGTGACGTCGACGTGTTCTTGTATCCGGTGTTCCTCCACATGCCAAGGCGTCGCGTTGAGAAGACCAGACTGCTGCCGACGACGGCATATGGTACCCCGGTCTTGATTGCGCTGAGCCGGTCGCGGACCTCAAGGATGCTTTGGTCCAGCTTGACCGGAAGGACCCATGGCGTAACCAGTTTCAGTATCAAGTAGAGAATCATCCGTAGATGGTCATCGGCCTTCTGTGGGGCGATAGAAAGTGAAGTCGAAGGTAGTCGACCAGATAACTCGTAATACATGTCATCATTTCTTCTTCATATGTCTGATCATCAAATCACTTGAACTAATTTCACCACTTTTTCCATAGTTGCACCGAATACGTTATCGTAAACAGTTCCACTCCCATCACGAAAAATAGTCATCACATTCATCATTCCGCTACTCCAATTCGTCACAGTTCATCACAATTTCACATCAACTCCGGACCTTCCACATCTTCACACCGGTCTAGACCGACCGATGCTACTGCGTGTCTTGGTCTTGGTCTTCATGAGTCTGCATCACTGCGAAGCGATTACGACTGACTCGTTCTCGTTCGAATTCTCGTAGAAGAGCCCCACAATTCAGGTCGAGCTCGTCGACCCAAGTTGATTCATCATGGTCCTTCCATCGGACCAGGTACTCTCGGTGAGTCCGACCGAACCTGGTCTTCTTGGTCGACCGAACATCCAAGACCTTCTCCACTTCAAACTCGTCTTCCTCTAATGGTCGTTCCCAACTGTCCTACGGCAGTAACGCTTCATCGAAATCAAATCTTTTTTCTTCGTCTACCAGACAGGGAGTTTTGGGTCGATCAGGAAATTCTCGGACCAGCTTCAACTTGGACACATGCACGATCGGGAAGACCTTGTAATCTGTACCCGTTGTTACTAGACGGGCAGAGTGCTCACCAATCAGCTCGGCAACACGGAAAGGGCCGTGCCACATTTGAGCCAGCTTCTTCGCATAGCCCTCTTTCACTCGGTCTAGGTATAGCCATACCCTCGACCCTGGTTCTATACCGTGGGGTTGGACCTGGTCATTGGTCCGGTCTGCCCGGTCTTGTGTGGCCTGACGCAGCTTTTCGTTGAAGACTTCTTTTGCATGCTGGTAGTGTTTCTGGACCTGCATGCGCCAGCGTCGAGCGTCGCGATCGCGGATCCGGGTGCAACCGATATGTATCGCAGCTTCCAATGTCGACCGAGGGTCCCATCCATATGCCAGATAAAAAGGCGTTTCTCCTCGGACCCGATAGGTCGACGAGTTGAGTGCAAACACCAGCCTTTCTGCATACTCGTCCCAATCTCGCTGGGTCAGCAACGTACATCTTGATCGCCCTCGTTATGGTCTGCACCATGCGTTCCGCCGATCCATTTGCTTACGGACGATATGCCTTCGTCGCACTCTGTTTCTGGCCCAGCATGTTATTTAACGACCGGAACACCTCGGCCATAAAACCGGGTTCCCGATCGTGCCTGATGACCTCGCTGGCGCCGAATCTTCGAAACACACATTCTTCGTAGCTCTGGGCGATCTGCTCCGCAGACCGAGATGCACTTTCCTTTGCAATAACTAGACCGGTGAACAGGTCTACCCAGATCAGCAGCTCAGTGTTGCCGCGCGGCGATCTAGGCAGTGAATGTATGTGGTCCATCGCTATGACCTGTAAAGGATAGGTAGCTTCGATATTTCCGGGCGATCGCCCCTTGATTACCGGTCTACCCTTTCCGGTCTCGCAATCCGTGCAACAGCCCACATATTTCTGCACACTGCGGAAAAGACATCTCCAGTGGAAGTGGGACCTGATCTTGTGATAGGTCCTGCCTATGCCTTGATGTCCCTTTTCTAGACTCACGTGATAGTGATGAAGGACATCCGGCTGCAGCAACTCGGGGATCACTAATTTCGCCAATCGGTCCCGGTCTGCACTGTCTTGGTCGGCATCGCGGCAGTAATACAATAATCCATTATCATCCACTTCGTATCTATCCGCGATCTTGATGCACTCTTTCGCTTGATCGTTCGTCAACTTGGACAGTTCACCACGCAGGTAGGTCTTCAGGTTCATAATCCATTCTTCTTCGTCCTGCGCCTTGAGGATCCGTTCCATCCTTAACTGTTGCACTGCATATTCGTTCAAACTTTCCTGCGGGAACGGTCGGCGAGACATCGGAGCTTTCGATCTAGTCGCGACCATCACATGCACCTGGACTGGGGCGTTATTGGGTCCGATCACTTCTGGGAGACTGTTTATATTCATCAATCCATCCAGAACGGCCTTCTCGGTGATCGTAGCCCCGGTCTGGTCTTGCATGGCCTTGGTCGCGAGGTAGTCGGCGCTTCTGTTCCAGTCCCGTTTCACGTGCAATAGCTCGTGGTTGGGGTAGTCCTTCAATGCCTTCATTATTCGATCATTTAGTGTCCTTAGTCGTGGAGCCTTGCAGTCGATTTCTCCGGTGATCTGCCTGATCACTAGGTTAGAGTCACCAAATATGATGACTCGCCCCTTCTCTTGCTACTACAGTAGGTCCAGACATAGAAGTAGAACTCGGTACTCCGCCTCGTTCACAGTAATATCCGGCGTGAAATCGGCAGCGGCTGCAACTATAGACCATTGTGGAAACTTCCACAATATGGCACTATAGGCGCCGACCTTCTTCTTCACGCTTGCCGATCCGTCAAAACTTAAGACCAAGAGCTCTTCGTCATGGTCGACGGTCGGTGGCGGTCTCGAAACTGAATGCCGGGGTTGCTTCCTCGGGGCAATCGCTATCAATGCCTCGTCCAATTCAGACCGAGGGGTGATACTGGCAGCTAATGTGCCCAAATATCTCTTCCTCGCCCCTGGTGCACTTAACGACCTCGAGGGTCCACTGCGACAAGACCGCCGACCATCTGCCTAGACGTCCGTTCATCTCATTGGCTGATAAAAAATAGCCAGGACAAAGTAGATCGTCTTGACAGGACCTTAAAAAAATAGCCAGGACTAAGTAGACCGTCTTGACAGGACCTTTATAGGTCCGCCGACCAGCAGGTTGTAACATACATCCAGAATTCGTAGCAACGCCAGCACTTCTTTCTCGACAATTCCATAGTTCACTTCATTTGGTTTTAGCGTCCGGCTCGTAAACGTGACTGGATGATACACACCATCGTGATCTTGCACTAAAGTGGCAGAGATATCCCACTTACTGGCATATACAATAATGGTCGGCACTTTTTCGGAGCAAAATGCTTGAGAATCGGTGCCGTCGCCATCTTAACCTTCAACATACCAAAGGCAAACTGTGCACGCTTCATATGATCTTCGGCCTCCACCTGCGGACAAACTGCAGCAAGACCAGAGTCGACGCCCTCCTGTAAAGTTGCCCGGTCTTCTTCGCGCAACATATGATAGTCAACTTCCCGGAGCTCATACAGCACAGCCTCGTAAATAGCAAAGTCTTCAATGAATCGGCTATAATAATTCAAGCTTCCCAGGAAGGACTCCATTGCCTTCAGCGATCTGGGGAACGGGAGGCTACTCAGCGAATCCAGGTCCTTGGGATTAGCCTCTAGACCATTGTTCGAGACCATATGGCCTAAATAGGCGACCTTGGACATACCCCAAAAACTTTTCACGGCACTGATAGATAGATTCCAGCGGTCACAGGTCTCCAACAATCGTTCAACCTTCTCGCACAGATCGTTCCATGACGAGGCAGGTATCAGAATGTCGTCGATGTACGACCGCCTCCCTAGAACGGACGGTCCTCTTTCCCGATCGGGTTCACCCTCTCTAAACACATCATAATTTTCAACAGGGTCCCGATCGGTCTTGATCTTGAAGTGTCCGTACAATGCGTTGTCTATCAGCCTTTGATAGATCTGGGGCGCGTTCTTCAGACCGAACGGCATACGATTCCACTCGAAAAGACCAAACGGTGTCACAAATGCGGAAATCTCACGGGCTCGATCAGTCATCGAAACCACCCAAAATCCACTTTCCATATCTAGCGAACAATACCACAAGGTCTTGTCGAGGTCTTCCAACAGATCATTAATCAGCGGCATCGGGTACACCATGAGTTTAGTCAACCGATTTACCAACCGATAGTCGATGCACAGTCTAATATCAACGCCGTTCTTCTTGATAACAATTACGATCGGCGAGGCCCATGGAGAGGTCGACGGTCTAATTGTCTTGGTGACCAACAGTCCTTTAATGAGATCAGAAAGCTTTTCACGGTACTGTGGCGCCACGCGTAGACATCGCTGGGCAATCGGCTTGGCATCTCCAACATCAATATCACAAATCTCACCACGGGCTGCAGGTGGTAAGGCGTTTCCCTTTCCGATCAGCAGATGTCTTTTCTTCCATATGATATTCTTCAACTGCTCGATCTGGTATGGACTGTTAAGGTCTTGATCACCCACTTGTAAATCATCCATTGTAACTTCGGGCGAGTCGGCAGACACTTCAGGGAGGACTGCCATTTGGCTTTCCAGCTCCTGAATTTACTGTTCCCCGCCTTCATGTATACAGACTTGTTCATCTTCTGGGTCGATATCACCTAGACCATCTGGACCGGCTGAACGCCCCTGGTCTTGATCGACGGGCTGTTCTTCACTGATATCGGTCTGATTAGGAATACCGTCATGGTCCGACCTAGCGATTTCATGTTCTCCTTCTTCCGTTTCTTGCTCCGATGTCGCCTGGTCTTGTGCTGACACCACGTTGACTATCCTCGGCTCGTCTACTTGATGGTTCACCGTTCCTGGTGACTGCGGCGCCTTTCTTCGGACCAACATCTTTTTTGGGGTGACATAACTTGGTCTTTCCACTAAAGGTGAGGTATCCTCTTCCACCGACCCATCATCGCTGATAAGATCGGTGGTCGATTGGTACGCCAGGTTTTGCCACTCGACATACCGCCTCGACCCAATCGAGACGAACCCCATCTTCCTTGGTACCTTTTCTTCTGCTAACCACATACCAACAATAGTGTTATTGTCCAGTGTCAGCGGCTTGTCACCGATATTGGTAACACGGACAAAATCACGTCGACCAGCACCTTTACGAAGGTCGAGACCCACCGATCGCCCCTGGTCAACCAGAACTTCCTCGAACGGAAACCTTTCTCGACCGGGGTATCGGCAGACCGACCGACTGGGATAGTGAGGTCTTGGTCCCACCGGACCAGATCGGTATACGAACCATACAGAGGTCTTCGACCAGCCAACTGGACCTGGACCTCATCAGGGAGTGTAAGCACTCCATGTGACAGGTCTAGGCGAATACCAGCTGGGACCATGAAATCCATACCTAGTAAAGCGTCCTGACCAGCCAACTTGCCAACCCAAGCGCTGAAAAAGTAGACCAGCGCTCCCGACAAAGTAATTTTCACACGCGCGTTCTTCCTTCGGTCATATAAGAGTTTTCACCGACGCATCCCTGTCTCTGGGTATTGTCTATACGACATCCGACCTTACGAGCAAAGGCGGAGTCGATTATCGAGACTTCAGATACAGAGTCGAACAACATCGTCGCTTTATGGTTATTAATCTTGCCACAGGCTTTTGCCTGCTTGAACCATTTATCAGGCGCGTGATACTTCCAGTATCCGCGGGATTCTCCAGGCAGCAAGTCCAACTGCATAACCACCTTAGTCCGGGAGTACTCATCGGTCTTACGACTGTAGACCGGATGGTCTCGGTCGACGCAATTTGGAATAGAACTTGTATTGTTGGTCTTACCCTCCTTGACGACATATGCATAGATGTGAACCGTAGAACGCTCGGCTCGATCCAGATTCCAACCAGGCGAGCGTTCTAGTTTAACATCTTTTCTGCGTCCGGCGGCAGCATCCCCGCGTGTTGGTCCGGCACGTACCACTTGCGTATCATGTTAAAAAATTCTTCAATCTTGCAGTGGACGGCCTCGTGGATCTCTCCACATGACTTGCATACGAAGAGGCAGTGGTCAGTCGGGTGGCCGCGTCTCTCGCACTTCTTGCACACCATCTTCTTCCAGCAGCTTGGACCATCATGTTTGCTCGACCCACAGTGGGAGCACTTCTGACGAGGTCGGTCTGGATCGGACTTGCTTCCGTTCCTTCCCTTCCGGTATACCTGGTCGGACTTCGACCTGTTCTTCGGGGCAGGTCCCGCAACATAGACGTAACGACACTGGCCTTCATCCGACGACTCCTGGCTGGATTTACTTCCGCTTTCCCCTTCCGATACCGTGCTGTCTTCGGCTACGATCTCCTTGACCGCTCGGGTCGGTCTGGCCCAGGGCCTCTTGACCGGATCGGTCTGGTTCTGGGTCTTGGATCGGTAGCGACCTGATCCACCAGCACTTTTCGCCCTCATTCTACGCGACTGCTGTAGCGTCCGTAGAGTCTGTTCAACTTCACCCGCGTCCCTAAGACGCAGCAGAGTAAGCTGGTCCGCCAGTTCTTGATCGTCCAGGGTGCTAATGTAGTGACCCACATGTTCCAGAGCAGCACCGTTCGGCGGGTTATTCTCTTTAATTGTTATGCCGGCACGAAGTGCAGCCACGTTCAACCGATGCAAATATTCGATCGGTGTCTCGTCGCTCCGCTTCTGCATATGGTGATACTTGCGGGCACACGAAAATCCGGAGTTACAATATTGCCCTTCAAACTCTGCACATAGCTGGTCCCAGTCAGACCGGACATCCCGACCTAACTGTTGGATCCAGTTGGCAGACGGTCCTTTCAACAAATCCCGGAGAATCAGACACCTTTCACTTTTCGGGGTCTGGTCTCACAGGAACGCAGACTTGACCCGACCGAACCAAAACCGGGCCTGGTCTTCATCAGTATCATTGCCAGTGAAGTCCTTGAGGTCGGTCGTCGCGGCCATACGGATGCGCAAAATCGCAGCAGATCCAAAGTCTTAAGCAATAGTGGAGGCTAGGTTAGCCTTGCGTGGCTTGTCAGCGCCCGTACCGTCTGACCTACAGTGGTCGTCAAGACCGCCGACCGACTCCATGTCACAGTCACTTATCTTGATTGGTCTACGCGGTCTGGCCAGTTGCGGCTTGCGCTTCCCTTTGCCGAATTGCTTACCACTTCGAGTGGGCTTGTCCACAGATGTTACCGATTCCATATCCACATCTCGGCAAACATTGGCACTTTGCTGGGTAGACCGGTCTTGGGCATGTGACCGCAGAGGTGGTCTAACCCGTTCTTCCATGAAACGTTCCATCGTCATCTCAAACATGCTTGGACGTTAGCAGGAGTCATGGGAAACGTGTTGATACCCTCCTTTTGCGGAACTGAGGCCTGTGGGGGCTGCTGGAGCCCCGACTGGCAAGCAGCCCTTTGCTGCCGCATGTCCCTTTTTTGTTCAGGCTGGGCATGGTCCACCCCCACGGTCATCCGCTCGACACCGGTCTCCAACTCTGATGAGCTGTTGGAGGCCGGTGGAGACTGATAAACCGATTCGTCATCAGAACCAATGTCAACAAGCGCTGTGGATGCTTCAGTGACCTTCACTGCTGCGGTGGAAGTTGGGCAGCGAACCTCCCCCCCATTGGGACCAAATGGTCATGGAAGGTCGACATCGACGATTTCAGCCTCCAAGTCTCAAATTCAAATAGTTTTTGGACATCGGCGGGGTTCTGCATTTTAATGCCAACCTCCGCCAACATCGCCACCAAGTTTTTTACCAACAGTAATGGGCGATCACTCTGGATCGTCTCGGTAGTGGGACCGAGAAGATGCTCGGGGATCTGTAGGTTCAACACCCACAAGACCACGTCAAAGTGAACAAATCGTTTCAGCTCAAAAATGTAGTACATCTTGTTTAGGTCTTCTTCAGTGATGCCTCCATCTCCGACCTGCGACTTTTCTTCGAGGTCGTCTTCGTCGGCCGGCATTCCCAACCCTTTCTTGGGAATATTGGGGAGCTTGGGGACCTTGGGGACGTTGGTCTGATCGTTCTGATCAGCCTCCAAGTATTTTTCGTCTTTTTATTTTCCATCAACTTTTTTATGCATATACATAGGATCAGGACCAAGGTCCTGATCCTTTCCGGGACTATAGCATGACTTGCTATAGTCCCGATCGGCTCCGGTGGGAGCCTTTTGGGGAGGAACAAATTTATTAATCCCGATATGGTCCTCCACCAGGCCAGACCGGACATCGCCATATTTATCGAGAACGAAGACGTAAGGTGATAGCTTTTCCTTACGCCCTCTCCAGAATGATTCCAAATTCAAATCTTCAAATTCAAGCTTTGATGACACCTCGCGGTGATATCCACGATCACCAAGTGATCCGGGCACGCGCACCATTGTGGTGGGGTCAAGTTCTAAATCGAATACATTTGTATCGACAACCTGACCACCACCATCGTTCCCAGCCTTCCAACTTACGGGGGGGGGGTACCCCGCGGACCTCCATTCGAAATCTGGTCCGATCGTCCGCTGCTGGCAGACGACCGGTCATCATCCAAAGACACTTGGTCCGATTCACTTAAGACCATCTCACCTTGTGTACCCATTGGAGTGGGCTAGTTACACACTCGGTGGATCGGGATCGCAGATCGATTTGATTCGGTCTTGAATATGAGACCGTGCTGGCTAAGTGTACCTAGGGCGGAACTCTTCACCCCAGGTACGTACAGACCA
>CM047590.1:1566756-1608362 GCA_026184515.1 Peronosclerospora sorghi
TAAGTGTACCTAGGGCGGAACTCTTCACCCCAGGTACGTACAGACCAGAAACACTTCCGAAAGATAGATTCCAATAGGTCGTCCAAACGATCTAGACCTGACCAATACGAAATAATAGAGGGTAGACCAATCAACCGGTCTAGCCCCTGACCAATATGAGAGAAGACCAAAACCGGTCTAAACTCCAACCAATGTTAAAATGAGCCAATATGTCCACGTGAAGACCCAATATGCCCGTGAAACTCCACAAACGATATCTCCACGTAAATACCAATCCAGTGAATAGCACGTTCCAAACGTACTTGACTTAAAGTGTCGAGATCGCCAAATCGTACTCCCGTCGAGGGACTTCCGGTGGCCAAAGTGCGCGTGCGGCGCGTCCATACCGGGTATAATAGGCGAGAGGGGATAATTCAGCCCTCTTCCCCCAAACACTCCGCGGCGGGCGGGGGCGACTAATGTACGTAAAAAGAAAACGGCGACCCCTTGCTGTGGTATAGACCAAGAACAAAGGACTTCTACTTAGAAAAACCCTGCAACCAAAAGACTTCTACTTTTTTAGGCAAATCCACAACTAACCAAAAATACTACCTTCCTATGGTTCCTAATGTACCCACACAAAATTATGTAAAATACCCAAAGTCAGGTGACTCACCCAAGACCAGCGTTCTTGATACTCCTTGAATTTGATAGGCTAAGAAGCCCCCCTTGTTTAGACCAATCCGCAATTCGACCAACTGCCTTGACAAAAAGTGACCAAATTTGTGGTACACTTCACCACAAACGCTGTCAGGTAAAGCAAATTCTCGTTCCATGAACGCCTTGGATCCTTTTCGCGTTCAAAGAGCTGCGCTGCCTGCTGGTGAGTTATCGTCACCTTGTATGCGCGCCACATCTGCTCCATCACGAAGTGCAATGTCTGCGAAATCTGCCACCAAATGCCAATATTCGAACGAAAATACCTTGATGCCGCACCTTCTAGGTGCTCGCCAAGCTTGTTCACCTTGAGTCTCTCCGTCCACGTAAATCCAGACGAAATTTCCGCTATATCCAGGGCTTCTACAAACCAATATGCCCAATCCTTGAAACCAGGTCTTAATCCGGGGTAAATCTCAACACCCGTAAAGTTCTGTACTGTTAACCTTGGAATCTTGAAAGAGCGCGGCTGTGCGTCTTGATTCGCTTGATTCGCGGCCGTCTGACCATCTACTGGCACAACGCCAGGTGCTCCAGGTTGCCTGCGCGGCGGTTCTGGACGCGGCGCACCTCTTCTCTCAACGCCTTCATCCGATGAGAGGTCATCAATCGTGATCCGCTGCCCAAACGGCGCGAAATTCCTAATGTTTTCTTGGAATGGTGAATTCACACCACCAACCGGTGTACTCTGCACCGTAGCCGGCGAAACCCTTCGCCCGAGGCCTTCCTGCCTCTCTTCTTCCATCTTCGTCAAGCGGTCGTTCATCTTACATACTTGTATCAACAGCGCCTTCAGTGCGCTGTCCGAGTCGAGCATCTCGCCCTCGTCCATGATGAACAGACGCTAAAATAACAATTTACTGCGACAGCAGCGCAATCATCAGCGCAACAGTAGACTTCAGCCAAAAATACAACTTAACACGACAGCAGCGCAATCGTAAGCGCAAACGTCGATCCACTTAAAATAACCACAACTTGCTGCGGCACCAGCGCAATCGTCAACGCAATAGCCGTATCCAGCAAACAAATCACTCCAATGTACCAGGAGTCCGTCCGATGTGTAATCGCCAACACTATCGGACCTGCCGAGTAATATCTTTAGTTGATTATGTCGATACGTGCCCCCGTGTCCCTTGGGCTCATAACCTGTTGGAAGTTGACACGAGGTTGGGGCACGTGCAACTTACCGTAATGGTGGTTCAGACCGTTAGCGCCTGACCACCGTTGGGATGTAAGTTTCTAATAAAGAAGCGCGCCCTACTTGATCAGAGTAGGGGCGGGGCGCACGAGGGCAGGATCTAATGTGACTTAATGGGTAAAAGATATACTGAATATAAAATAGTACCTAAGAACCTACCCTAAAACTTAATAATAGAATAGATAAAATCCTAAAGTACCAAATATGCAATAAATGCAAATGTGGCAACAATGGTCGCGTACACTTGGTATTTGTATGCAGCCTATCACCAGACTGCACACATGCGTAGCATAGCAAATTCCAACACACTTGTATGTCCATATTGACCCGGGTGCGTCATAACGTACGACACGCACTGTTGTCTCGTGTAAACGTTTGTGTCAAGCATCGAGAACTCGTTTTTATGGAACGCAACAAGTCAAAAACCCTCGTGGAGGACTCGTGTTTGTGGTGAGTCATTTTCTCACCGTGGATTGACTACTTTGTGGCCCCACTGATTCGACGGGAGTCGGTCCGATCACGTGAAAGGACTGTATACGGGTGCGTCGGAGTGGACACACGCCGCTTTGCGTCGATGAAGTCACGCAACATCACGTCTTCGATCACTAAGTTATCGACTTTGTCGTCGAGCTCAGCATGAACGTACGTGCGAGGATGTGTCGGGCGTTTCATTGTACAGATGGGAGATGGGAAAGAGAGACGTACCGTTCACTACGAGCGTGCTAATGAAATAGTCGTACATGAAAGCTTCGCACTCTTGTGGCTGCTCTAGTTACGCACGTCACAGCGGGAGACCGAGAGAAAGCCGTGGAAAAGGGCTCGACCATTGGTACCATCAAATGCGATGAAAACAAGCACTGCTGCGGTGCTGACACGTGATTTGAAAACACAAAGACAGCGAGGAAATCTGAGGACTCTTGAGCAAGTACGAGGCGGCGAAGGGACGGAACGAGATCTGCTAGCAAAGAAGAAACAAGACACTACTAGCATGGAGAAGGAGGAAAGGAGCAGAAGGAGGAGTGCACACAAGGAGGATAAGAAGAGAGTCAACGTTTTCACACTCTGACAAGGGAACTGGACAATCCAGATGACGATCACGTCGAAACGAAAGGTGGAGAATCACGACAGAGGCTCAATGAGCTCGTCAATGGTCCATCCTTTGCATCGCCACGATCGATTTGACTTTGAGGATCCACATTCTGTTGATTTTACAACACAAGTCCCGACTTTTCGAGCCATGCTGGACCAACTTGCAACAAACCTCGTGGTGAGGCAACGTGCTACCGTTTGGATACAACAAGTTGGACATAGCGCGATGGACGCACGAGAGAAACGCTTGGAATCGAAGAAAACCATCGCTGGGGTTGGATCGCGACGACACTTGTGGCAGATTCCAAGGACTCTCGATGCTTCCTTTCGCCATTTCCAGGGCATCCTCACCTCTCTCTATCTTTGAGCCATCTCGGTAACATTCGTCCACTTGCTCTCTGTACAGACGCTTGATGAACGCAGCATGTATGGGTACAAAGACGAGGAGACAGCAAAAAACGGATTCGAAGTCGACACACTGAAATTACTCCCCATTACCGACTCAACGTCAGGTATTCGGGGAGGCGTTTCGACAGGAAATGGGCCGCACATCTGTCGGTTTTTTTTCTGAGACTCGAACATTTGCTCGCAAAGCCTGCGTGGAACGTCCGTCAGGCGCTCGTACTGTGGTAAAAAGTAAATCATGTTCACCCGATGCAAACACTCAAAACTGAACGAAAGAATGTTTAAAGAAACAGATACATGGCGAACTTTCGTGCAAGTGGGCGACGTCGACAAGCGTTTGCGCTCATCCGTTCCAAAAATGTACTTGCTTCCACAAACGTTCGTGGACGGACAACAAATTGTACGACGACTGGCGAAGTTAGTCGTACAAAAACGAGTAGTACTTGAACGAGTCGATGGCCACCAAAAGTTGACCGCAGCATTGACCAAGTCGCGACGTCAAGCACTCGTCGGTAGCGACGATGCGATTCCCAGCCAACAGCTTTGATCGCCTGGGGCTCGAGAGCCTCGTGGACAGTCCAACCAATGGCACGGGACAAGCACGTGGACTCGCTGATTCAAGACGCCATGACGCTCGATACCTCAACGCTTGGCCTTTCCAGCGCTCGAATTGGCCGTGTGAAGTGGGTGGCGAACGAGAAACCCCACCTCGATGCGCACACGCGGTCTCGCCCTCGAGCAAAGAAAAAGAAAACTCGGCAGCAAGACAAGTGCATCACGATCCGACGGGAATCCTGTGAGGACAAAAGATCCAGAGAAGAGGACAGGGACCGAGCGTGCGTCGAACGAATCCGAACGCAGCCTTCGACCACGCTTGCACGTCCTTGCGCTCTCGTGTCGACGTTGCGTCGTCACGTGGGCGTATGCCAGCCCACGGGGTAGTTTTTGGGATCCCACTAGCCAGCCACTTGTCAATCGACAAGGATGGGGGGACAAGTCAGGAGCCTCTTGGCCACTCGAAACTGTATTGGCACCGCAAGCTCGAGCCCACTGTCTTTGCCCCTGTCGGACGCAAGCGTGCGCGTTTCGTCGCTCCCTTTCGACTGTACGATCGGTCGCTTCTTGATCGAAACAAGGTCGGACACGACGGCGGGGGGGGGGCCACATCCATCCACTTGCTCCCCCGCGTCTTGTTGTCTCTGGTTTGTTGTACCCACGCTGCTTTCGTCTTGAGATCGTTGACATCCCGTGCACGTGCTGTCACGTGGACAAACACCACGACACGTGCGTGTTTCCACCACGCTCCTGTCTCTAAACTCGAGACGAACGCTGGTGCGCTTTCAGCCTTTCGGTCTTTCGAATTTCGCGCACCTTTGTAAAAAAAGCTCATTTTTATTATTATACGGTCGACAAAAACACACTTTTTGGAAAGACTATCCTATGGCTGCGTGCGAGAGGCAAACCCCTACCCTCCTTGTGTGCCACACCACGTATCGAGTCTCGCTAGACTTGTAGCTTGAGCTAGAGAGAAACGCACTGGGTTGTAGCAAGGAGAAAAACCTCACAACCGAGAGTGAAGGTCCACCATCATTCCAACCAAGCCTCGGCGCGTTTTCTACACCATGTTGACCGGTTCGGAATTTTGTGTTTCGTTACATCACGTAGCGAGCAGCCCGGTCAGTCCACCATTTCCAGGGAACAGAATCGCTCGGTAGGTGCTTCAGCGAGCGACCCCGACGTTCACGCAGTCACCCCCATCCATCCATACGAACGCAGCTGTGCCTTTGTCCACAGGCGGCGCGATCGGCCAAGAGGCATCGTATCACTTCCACCGCCAACACCAGGACACTGCAAGGCGTGTGTCCGTTGGGCTGTCGCCGTCCGCTACGCTTACTGCGGGGAATCCGTTTCGTTCACGACACCATCCAAGCGCATCGTGATCAAAACGACCGATGCACTGGTGAAGACGGTGCCGATGAGTCTGTCTGCCGTCCAGACTCGGCATGGAGCCATCTTCTTCCTCACCTCGGTGCTCTTGCGGACATGCAAGACGGTCGTAACAGGATTCACGTGGGTGGCTTCGAGCTTACACGGACACACACATCACTCGCGTCAACATTACTTACCGCTGCAGCTACTACCGAAGCCAGAGCTGCCCGGCAAGGCTACGATTCGACGCCTCGCTACTGAAGTACGACTTCCCCAACATGGTGCTCCCCCTCGTGCGTCACGAGCAAAGCTTACGGTTGATGCAACGACGCGCCACATTTGTTGGAAAGAGTGCGATGGAACGAGAGGGCGATCATCTTGCGACGTCCCACGCGACAAGATATCTGGGAAGCCGAGAGCGCTTCGTTTTACAATCGTGATGATCACGTTGGCTCCACAGAGCGCAGGTAACCAAGCGAGTTCATACGACCTGCCAAGCTATCCCTCGTCATTCATGGGGGCTTTCCTAGCAAGCCAACTCATTCTGGGCCGTGCGTGGTTAGGATGGTCTTTGACCAAGGAACGAAGGTGTCTTTGATTTGAGTGCGCCCTGACTGCGGTTGATACGCTGATGCGAATGTCGATCGCTGTTCTTTTTTCATGTCACGCAGGCCTGCTCTCGCAACATGACGATGCTGTTGATTACCATCCAGATTGCACTTGGAAACGGCATGCGCGCGACGTGCTGAGTGTCGTCGTCGATCCCAAGACGATTCTTTGGTTTCACAACAAGGCGTTTCTTGGGTACGGTCACAACTCCAAGAGCGTGGTCGTAAAGACAGAGAGCCTCAAGTATTCAAGACGCGAGTGTGGGATCTACTTTGCAAAAGCATCGAGGAGTCTGCAACGTCCCGGAGCGTCAAACGTGGTCTTGTTGCTCAGAACAAAATAATCCGCGCGACCGCTTCCATCCGGAGCGGAACGCAGCCTTTGTAACGCAGGCCTCGCTCTTGCTTTGATGTGGTTTGTCTAGACAATCGAGGACATGGTGCCTATGACTCGCTCTCGTTTCGTGACGATACGAGAGATCGTTTCTTTTTCCGAAAATGGAGTGTGGAGAAATGTTAGTATCTCATGGCCGCAAAAAAAAACACACACACTTGTACTCAGGACGCTCCTCTCACGACTGCTAGAGACTACGAAACCGAAGCCTTGTGCTGCTGTGTGTGTGCAACATGAGTGGGAGGCGAGATTCGAATTATGGTCTCGAGGCTACCTGCCGTCGCAAGTTATCGGATCGAGAGTCCGACGAAGGGGTCAACTTCGGAAATTTTTTTTCCGAAGTAACTACTGCTGCTAAGATCCGTTTCTATGTATGCTCTCCACATCAATTTGCTTCCTCGCGTTCTACGTGAAGGAACTACTGGCTGGTAAGATCCGTTTCTATGTATGTTTTACACATCTATTTGCTTCCTCGCGTTCAACGCGAAGGAACAACGAAACTGTCGTAAGTCAGAAAATATCTTTTATGCATCCGAGTGAACGCTCGGAGCGCCGTAGCAGTTGGGGTTCTTCTGGCCGAATCTGATGTTGTTTTTGTCGTTCATCTTGACGAGTGAGGGCTGAAAAAAGATCGAGTTGTGTGGGTACGCGACTACGCGATGGAAGAAATGCACTAAAACTGCGCGGGAAGACGTTACACTAGCTGAGATCAAGATTCTGATGTCCGCACGTTGGTACTTGCATGTGTCGATTCATAGAACACTGAAAGAGAGAAAAAGCGCAAGTGGCGACGTCGAATTGAAATGGGCTGAAGGTGAAGCGGTCGCTAGATAGTGTTGGACAACAGCGGCGTCGTGGACAAGACGTTGGAAGAAAGAGGGGTTGCCTATTCTAGCTTGTTGTTTCGTTGACAAACCAGTGGTAGGGGTAGAGACCCCTGTGATTAAGCGCGAGGCGTTTCCAAGCGGAGAGACCCGTAATTCGTTCACTCGCAAGGCTGTAATCTGGATCGATCCGAGAGATCTAGCAGGATCAACATTGTGACGATCACCATACGTGATATCCTCACGTACGCGAAGCATAAAACGGGAAATCGATTCGTGCAGATTCGACTTGTCGGACCAACGAACCGAAAACCATGGGAACGATGATACAACCCCCTTGGCGATATATGAAAGTTGTTGAATGTTGTCGGTATTCATACACGCGCTGATATTCGAAAAACTTGAGATGTCAGATACTAACTCTAATATACCGAAAATGTCTTAAGTCACTTCCTCTGCAACCAAATGTCCGTTTGCGGTGAAAATTACACCCGTAGACACATCGTAGCGAGAAGGGGAACATAAGCAAACCAGGGACTACATCAATGGAATGTGTGTTGAGAAGAGTTTAGCTAGCCTCATATGAAATATGTACCAGATGGTTAAGTTCTAGTAAACATCCATCCGTTGTGTGCTGCTACACACTACTTATTAGTGCCCGAAAAACAACTAGTTTCGGGTCTTATTTAAATAACTTAAAGCTTTTTAAGACTTGATTTATCTACGCCTACTTTAAAAAATTAAGTAAAAAAACTTTTATTTTTATGCATATATTAAGGCAATTGATATCCGTATCCCCCCCAAATTACTACCCGTATCCCCCCCTCAATTATAGGCGTATCCCCCCCAAAACTCAGACAAGTTGATGATGTAATAAATAATACGCACCCCCTTCACATGTATATGATATACATAGAAAATACCTAGACAAACCCCTTTTTCCTTACATTTTTACAATGACGTTGAGGAACGCCAGCAGTTCCGACACCCATGACAGCGAATAATGCGATTTTCTTCATTCGTACGCTTGCACATGTTAATTTGTTGACCTCTACGTTTGAAGTACACCCACTAATGTCTCGTTTCTAACAGTCTTGGGCATGTTCCTCATGGCTACACTTTTACCCGTCCTCGTAGCGACAATCTACCGTCTCGTACTACTCTTGGCTGCTCTTCTCTCCGTGGCAGCCGTTACGAATCCGTCGGACCATTCGTTTGCCGTGTGGATTAGCCAGGAGAATGAACAAGGAGATATCCTTCCTGACGCTTCGGTGGGCGTGTCCAAGTGGTTTATGGCCATGCATCAGACTGCCAAGGAGCTTGTCTGCAATAAGCCGTTAACTTGGCGCTTCTATAATGTGCTCGTCTTTAGTGTCGTGCACGTACCGTCACGAGAGCGTGATGCTCTTGGCGTCTTTGGGAGATGGCGCTGGGCTGATGAAGCTCGAAGACAGATTGTGGTGAAATAGGAAGCGAGTCGCATCGACAAATCCGCGCCAAGGCGATCCAATTTAAACTGAAAAAGGATTGGAAGCATGCTGCAATGCTACTCTTGGAAGCCGCCAAGGTCACTGATGCTTGATTGACACGTGCTAATTACGAGATAGAAGCGGCGTGGTGCACCCTAGAAGACGCAGAGACGTTCCCTGATGAGAAAAGTGACTTGTTTCGTAAAATTCGCAGCGTCAGTGACGAGTTAGTCAGTGCCGGATATTTTGATGAAGCAGCTCGTGCGTTATCCGACATGGCTTTGCGATTGAAGCGAAAATTTACAGCTGAGTGCATAAGCAGTGAGCTCACAAAGAAATTCGCAGATCTGTATGTACAAGCCCTGCGGATCGCCGAAGCTGGTGGAAGGGTGCACAGTGCGGCTAAAAATGGTTTGTGCGCCGCTCAGATGTATGCGGATGGTAGCTTGTGGTCCCTCGCTGAGGAGTTTTTCGTAGCAGTTGGCGATCTTTGACGCGGTAATGGGAAGAACGATCTTGCTAATCAAGCGTACGGGAATGCTGTCCTGTGTCGTATTGGCCAGCTAGACATGGCTGGTGCAGAAGTTCTGCTGAATCGATTCACAGAGTCTATGGGTGACACCCACCGTTCAAGTGACGTGGATGTTCCTTCGAGTTTACTAAAGGCTTATCACAAGTGGTCAGTACAAATTTTTGAGACGGAAAGTGATCGCTACGACTCAATCTACAAGTTGGCACCTTGGCAGGTAAAAACGCAGTTCATTTTATGCATTAACGATGTGGTGACTAAAATCAAAATGAATGTTATTACATCAACTTATTTTTTAGCAATCCCCATATCTTATTGGATAAAACAACTTGAGGTTTTTGCTCTTAGTTTTGGGGGGATACGCCTATAATTGAGGGGGGGATACGGGTAGTAATTTGGGGGGATACGGATATCAATTGCCTATATTAATTTAATTTTAATTTGTGGCTAGATAACATAAAGGTAATGTAAAGGATTTTCAAGAAATTTTTAATAATAATTTTATCTACTCAGAATGAGTACAACACATAGAGCAGACTACTAATAAGTGCGATATTGATATTGTTATAATAAATGAAAGTATCAATCATACCCGGCTTTAATAAAAACCGGTAGTATGAATACTTTTAACATAAGTATCTCCATGAGAGAACATGATCTTTCTAGTATATGCTGCTACGATTGCGGTTGGTATTAGATAGTTCTACAGCCATTCATCTTCGCCATGATAGCTCAGGGTGATCGCAATGCGGCTTGTTTCCACTAGTTTAATGTGAAGGTATCACTACTCTTGGAATTCCAATATAACAAGAATAGTCTAGGAACTTTTATTTTTAGGGGCTGGTGTAAGCCATTACACAAGGACACCCGACCCTCAATTTTTCGGGTCTCTTAACCACTATGGGATAGTCTAGACGAACAAATTTCATTAAATTTTAAAGTACAAGATAGTCTAGCAATATTAGAGAACCTCCCCATTTACTCGGGATAGGTGTAAGCCATGTCCAGCGTGTCCTCTTTATTACACTTGGACCCCGACTCTACCTGACTTTGGATTCTTGTCCACTTGCGGGAATCGAATCCCGCGTTCTCCCTTGGGTGCCCTAACGACTCCACCACGGGGGTCGGTGCGAAATAGTCTAGCTAATCCATCCTATCCTTTTGTCGCGTTGTGATCTACGAAATGCATAGATAGATATATGGAATAGAGATGATGAGTTCTCCTACTCTGGTCATATACTGTATATACTGCACCGTACGACCAGTTGTATTCTCTCATAACCAGTCCGACTTCGTCTCGTCCAACGAAGCAGAAATCAGATACATGTAATCAAAACTATGTCATGTCAATTTGTGGTTCAAGGAAACTAGCATTTAACGCGCGCACGCGTGGCGAGCACGAGAACCCTCGAAGAGCCGATGAGCTTTCGTGCATCCCAACGAAAAACATCTGGACAGAAAAGTTAAGGAAACGCTGACTAGATTTTTTTACCCATCGATGTGGCTAGTATAAATCGGTTTCTGTAACACTAGGCCGTTCTTGTGTCAACATTGCTGTTATGTTGCCTAAAAAAACGGAAAATTTCGGACCTTCATGTGGGAAGAACGAGAAATCGAAGCTACCACGTGTATCGAATACTAGGGACCTGCTGTGCTCGAGCGTCCAACTGGTGCGTTGGTACGTAAAAGTTTGTACGTGCCAATAATTCAAAAGACACACGATCTATGTATGCAACCCATGCACCGAGCAAATGTATACAGCGTAGACAAGTCGTTTCTCACGAAACGTGTTACCTTGTGTCGCCGATAGGCAATCCTAGACACATAGACTATAGCCTGTCTGTCGTCCAGCCCATCGCTGGATGCGCTTTACCCGTCTATTCTACTTTCAGTAGTGGCGGGAGGGGGGGGGACTTTCGTACGACACATGTATACAGTGTGTTGTACCCCATCGTTCGGATGCCCAACGAACAAATGGTACGACCGTGCGTAACGTACTACGTCGGGGCTACGTCGACAGCCTCGCCTGCGTGCAGGATTTTGCTATGCACGGCATACAAGCCGATCCCAGTTTTCTCCTGTCGTACAAATAAATCCGTGGCGTCACTCTCCAATTTCGCATCTCGTGCACGCGCCCAAGCAACAACAACATGTTGACACCGAAAGCAGCCAAGGCCGATCCCATCGGCCGCTTGTCGTTTGTGAGTGCCACAGCGCCAGCAAAGGAGCTCGAAGATGGCAAAGGCTTTGTCGAAGCGAAGACACCGCACGCGCGCATGCTTGAAACCGGAGCCTTGCGGGAAGGCGGCGCACCGAATCTCCTGAGTCGCGCGAGTGTCGGGCTCTTGTTCCAATACGCTGTCGTGGGCCTGAACTATGGCGTGCTCCCCGCGACGGTCTACCCGTTTCTTCAAAACTACTTGAATGCATCGGGGACGCAAGTCACGACGGCCACGACGTTGGTCGTGCTCCCGTGGAGTTTCAAGTGTTTCTACGGCGCACTGTCCGACTGCGTGCCGATAGGGGGCTACTGTCGTCGACCGTGGATGGTCCTGGGCTGGACCATTTGTCTCTTGACGCTTATCATCATGGCGTGTTTGCCAGCCGGGGAGCCGTATTACACGGACCCTGCGGACCGCAACGTGAAGCCTGCTGAGTATACGCCCGCGATCCAAGCCCGGATCAACGCGGATGCCGCGTCCCAAGCAGGGACATACGTCATGCTCATGTTCGTTGCGGCAATGGGCTATGTCCTCTCGGATGTCTGTGCGGACAGTATTGTCGTCGACTTTGCACAGCGCGAGCCCCTCGCGACGCGTGGGAAGACACAATCTGCCATCTACGCCGTCCGCACGGCGTTCGTGATTGTAGGGCAACTCATAACTGGTTTCTGCTTTAATGGGAAAGCGTATGGTGGCGACTTTAGCTTCTCCCTCACGTTTCCGCACCTCATGATCATCCTGGCCGTCCTGACAACGCCCGTGATTCCCATGACGTGGTTCTTTATCGACGAGACGAAGCGGCCGCGCCGGAATCTCACGCACTACCTCCACGAGCTCTGGGCCTTGCTTCAACAGCGCGTCGTGTACCAAGTCATTTTCTTTAACTTTTTCCAAACCATGTTCTCGTGCATCTCGTATACCGCGAGCTCGCCCGTCCAGTCGTACATGGTCGGCGTCACGCCCATTAATAACACCATTAGTGACATTCTCGGGAACCTCCTCTTCCTCACGGGGATCCTGGTCACGTCCACGTGGGGCTTACGCTGGAACTGGCGCTGGATCATTCTTTGCACGAGTGCGTGTGTCTCGGTCATTGATGGCCTCACGACGTTCATTACGATCTGGGACGTGTTCCGGAGCCAGTGGTTCTGGCTCGGCTTACCCATTGCCGTGCACGTGCCGAGTGGCATGGGCTGGATGATTTCGAGCTACGTGATCGTTGAGCTCTCGGGCACGGGCAATGAAGGAGCTGTCTACGGTCTCATCACGATGGTGTCCAACTTGGCGTCCCCGTTTGCCACGGCCATGACGCTCTTGCTCGATCAGCCGTTTCACCTCACGACTGAACGCATTCAGACGGACGACTACTCGATTCGCATGGACATTACGTACGCCGTGATCATCATGTACGCCATGACGATCTTTTCCTGGGTCTTCCTTGTCTTCTTGCCGCCCCAGAAAGAAGAGACGCAAGCGCTCTTACGCACAGGCGGGAGTAGCAAAGTCATGGGCGCGATCACGGTCGCGTACCTCACGTTTGCCTTTATCTGGTCCATTACGACCAACGTCATGGCCATGTTTAGTCGCACCTCCTGTTTGATCATCGCGGGCGGGAGTGGGTGCTAGGGACTCTCGATCGACGTGGCTTCTCTTAAAGAAGGGGACGAACGACGATTTCACTTGTAACATTGCCACATCACGAAGTTTCAGGACATATACATGAACCCCACAAAAAGTCATCATCCGCGTCCAGACCTGCACTGTAGTACGTACAGTCATCCCTCGGTGGACAGCATACCCTCGAAAGTACCGGGGGGGGGATTAAGTTGTAGAAAATCACTTAAATTTAATAAAAACAAAACGCGGTGCCCATCGTTTTTTGAATAAAATACTTTGTTTCCCTTTTTAAAATGCTTATTTTACATTTTTGAGTGCATAACGGCGAGCTGGCCACCAAGGGAGAGAGGTATAAAAGGCGCCTTTCCCCCCCCCCAGGCCCCCAATATTTTCGCTTTCCCCATCGACTGTAGCAAAGCAAGCACCCCCTCCCCCCCCCACATACCCCAGGAAGCAAAAATCTGGCCAGGCAACACGATCAAAGTCCAATCATCTCAGCCGCCTGTGTGGTAAGCGACAATTGGAAACAGTTTTTTTTTCGCCTTTTTCGCCTTAAGAACAGCAAGCGTTTTTAACCACAATTGTCTTTCTAGTGCCTTCCACTTGTTTTCGGTAAAATGACTCTGATTCGTCTCACGTACGACCAGAAACGCGACATCTGTCGTCACAAGGCAGCAAACCCGGATATGAGCCAGACGGCGCTAGCTGCTTGGGCAAAGGACAAGTTCAACCTTCCCAAAGCCATTACTCAGGCGACAATCAGCAACATTCTCAAGAAGCGAGCTGAACTTGAGGCTATGGATCCAGCCGAGCTCAGCGCCAAGCGGACCCGGATCGTCCAGCATCCTGTCGTCGAGGAAGCTGTGGCATATTGGGTCCTTCAGTGCCAGAGCCGTGGAGTGGCGCTTACCGGTGAGCTCATCCGGCTGAAAGCAAAGACCTTTGCCCAAAGCCTCAACATCCCTGAGAGTGTCATCGAATTTTCTGCCGGCTGGCTCCACAAGTTTCAGCAGCGACACAGGATGCGTTCGGTCCGCATCCACGGCGAAAGTGCATCTGCAGACAATGATGCCATAGTGGAAGCTCTGCCTGGTTTGCGGACCACCATCGCTAGGTACAGCCTCCGTAATGTTTTTAACATGGATGAAACAGGTATGGAAGTTCTCTCAATATCAAATTCTTTGATTATGGCAAAATAATGCTCACTTTCATGTCCTGCAGGCCTGTTTTACAGCATGTTCCCGGAGGAAACAATCGCACAGCATCAAGTTGAGGGTCTCAAAAAGATAAAGGTACAAAAAATCTTTGCTGATTTGGAGTCTTTACTCCCTGTCTAACATTCCTGTGTTCAGACCCGTTTCACTCTTGCCTTCACGGAAAATGCGGATGGTTCCGAAAAGCTTCCGCCTTTCTTCATCGGGCATGCCGCCAAACCGCGTGTTTTTCAACGCAAGACCGGTGCCCAGTTGGGCTTTTATTACCGCCATAACAAAAAGGCCTGGATGACTGGCGTATTTTTTCAGGAGTGGTTGCGGAAGCTGGAAGCTGACATGAAGGTTTGTTTTGATGCATGCTATGCTGAATTGTCTGTGACATTTTTCCACTCATTACTGTATCTGTTCGTGTACAGAGGCAGAAACGCGAAATCCTTCTCCTTCTTGACAACGCTCCATCGCACACTACCGAGGAACTTCAGCTTGATCACGTCAACGTGGTTTTTCTTCCTCCAAACACAACCTCAAAAATTCAGCCGATGGATGCCGGCATTATTTCTGCATTCAAGCGTCACTACCGCCGCCATCATCTTCAGAACGCACTTGATCGCGACGAGCGGGGAGAGACGGAATTGTATTAGGTGGATCAGCTCACATCTATGCGTTGGTCAGTAACAGCTTGGGAGGAGATCACCTCCCAGACAATTGCCAACTGCTTCCGTCATTATGGGCTCTTAAACCAAGTCGAGCGGCAGGCAGCACAGGAAATACCACATTCACCTTCTAGACGAGCAAGCGGTTGGACAGGAACTTCAAGACGCCATCAACCAACTACCCCTTCGTAATCCAATGTCTGTTGAAAACCTCGTTAATCCTATCGTGGAGCGGGAGGCAACTCAACCTGAGTTGGATGACAGTGAGATCCTGGCTTATGTGCAGGATGCTGAGGAGGAGGAGGAGGAAGAGACTGTGGAGGAAGAGCCTACGGTAAAGCTGACAAAGGCTGAAAAGCTTCAGGGTTGGAATCTTTGCTTCTTTGCTTTATCCTTCCCTTCCTGAACACCGCAATGACCTTAAGGTAGCTCGTCAGATGCAACTTGATCTCCGCCACAGTAGCACTGTCCAACGTACCCTTTATTCCTGGATTTCTTGAGATATTTTTTAATATTTTCTCTCCATTTTCCCTCTTCCCCTTTTTTTTGTTTATGAAAAAATTTCCCTCTGCTACTTTATGTTTTGTTAGAAATGTTATAAAGTATTAGGTATAAGGTTTACTCATAGGAACGACAGCGGTGGAAGCCAAAATCCATAAAGTAACAGAAGCTATAAAGTACCGGGGGATAAAGTTTCGGAGGGATGACTGTATATTACTGTACTATAGAAGTGGGTAGTAATCAGGAACGTCATCATCACCGACATTGGTAGTGACTGACTGGTACGGTACTTCGGCTCCGGTACCGATGTATTCCCTGTCCGTATGGGACGAGCCCAAAATTCACTGATAAAACCCTAAATCCACTGATAAAACTCTAAATCCACTGATAAAACCCTAAATCCACTGATAAAACCCAAAATCCATTGATCATGTGATCATGATCACGTGATCATTCTTGACCGATTTGGAATCATTAGTCGTAAAGACTGACCAGGTCCAAAGCGACATCTCTTTATTCTTACGATGCCGGTTCTCTTCTTGAGACGGCTGATGACCACGCACTTTAGTAAGTGCACGATGAAGCCATGTTGGCAAGTGCTGATGATGTGTTCAAGCACTTGTATATTCGTATCTTAATAATTAAATACATAACCGGTTCTTTCCCATTACTCATAGCACCCTTGTTCTTTGCACGCTTGATCCGCGACGGTCGATGAAGCTTCTGTCAATCTTCAAGAGTCAGGTCAGCAAACTGGTTTACTTTCAGATGATACGGTAGCGCCTATAGCAGGTTTGCAATTATTCAGGTCAGTCAATCATAGCTAACTGTTTTGTGTTGAGAAGGTCCTACCTTGCCGTTCTCTGTGTTGATAAAGCAAAGATTGTGATGAATGTTGCTCGACGATGAGCAACCTCTGTGTCGTCCTTGTACACCTCTCGATGCTACGCGGAAAAGCTATCGAAAACCTCTTTTTTGTTGCTAGTCCTTCCGGCATGAGAATATGAATCTATCCACCACAACAAGCAATGTACATGTTAGACAGGTATAAAAGAAACAGGAAAAATAACTTGAGTACATCTTGCTTTGGGAGAGCGAGGCGGACTCCCGTCATTTCCAGACATTTCGGTGCAATCCATCTACGCCGGCAGCGAGGAAAACACATCCTCATCCACGGGGCCTTCACGGACGTGTATGTAGTCCTCCACGGCACGCAAAATGGCTAAGGCAGCAATAAATCCCAGGATACCCAAAGTCAACGCGATGATAGCGCACCACATTTTTCGTGACTTGCCGCGTTGACGACTGATGGCAACGCTCTTAGGTTTAGGACACTCAGTGATCGAGCTTCGTTCTAAAAAAAAAGAACGCGATACAAGTTAACATTAAATCCGACGTGTAGCATATAGCATAGGAGGACGCGAGTAAACAGGAATGCTTACGAGGTACAAGTCTCTTTTGGCCGTGACCTCAACATCTTCAATCGGAATAGCCGTCTTCGACTTTATCTTGACCCGTCTGCGGCCATTGACCGCCTTCCATATCTAATACTTCCTCTAACACGTAATACACACAGCTAGCGCGTGTGTCCGAAAATCGGGACCCCCTCCCCACTCGGCCATTCCATCACTGGACTCGTCATGGCTTCGTTACCGACGATCAAGGATGAGAACCAAGCGCGACACTATGGTCGAGTCCGCGCAAAGAATATTCTCCATCCCATGCATTGGAAACGCATTGGAACGTTGTCGGACGAAGCGCCGCGCTTGTTCGAGATCGCGCGAAGTCCAGCAGCAAGAGCGAGTCCGGACGCCACGACCACCTACACGCTTCGCGCGACCAATCCCTTGGATGCGTCGATTGCCGAGATTGAGGCTGTTCTCACGGGACATACGGCGCTCTTGAAACCCCACGAAACGTCGTCGTCGTCGTCGCTACTCCCGCGCCTCTTGCCGGCAACGTACGTGTCCGGCAAGACCCTTGCGCTCTACCCGCCCCTCGAAATTTCATCGACCAAGGAGCGCGAGAGCGTGCGGATCGAATCCGCGCGCTTTAAATCCTATCGCCTCGACAAGGAGCCGCACCGCGATCCCGGCGCACGACGCGACACCGTGGAAGAATATAATATCCTCGGCTACACGCTCTCGACCCAGTTGCAGCGCTCGAATGCGAAAAAATGCTCGAAGCACGGGACCGCGTCCGTCTTGTCCGTGCCGTCCGTCCTGCATTTATATCGTCCAGTGCGTGCCGCATCAGCAGGGGCCGATCGACGACACGACGTGACGTGGACGCCACCGACACGGTCGACCCGAGTGAGTTTAGTATCACATACATTATCCAGGAACTGGCCGACCCGTGTCCCGGCAAAGCGACCGTCATGTTGGAAGTCGTGCTCACGTGTCACGTGTTCCTTGGACACCCCCCCCCCCGCACGCACGCACGAGCACGGAGGGCGAGGACATGCGACAAGCCGTGCTGCACCAGAAGCTCCGGCTGCTCCACGATGCGATCTGTCTCACGCGCTTGCAGCGATTCATCGACGCGTATCGACAGGAACACCAACAACCCGCGCGCCCCCCCCGAGTCGCGAGCGGCTGAAACACGCGCGGCCAACGAGTCGCGACGCTGTTCTCACACCAAGCCGCGAGCTGCTAAAGCACGATCCCAAAGACTGCGATCCCACTTTACTACGTGGAAGTTTGTTCACGGGCGCCAGCACGTGCCACGTGTGTCATCAGAAATTCGGCCCGTTTCGCTAGAAACGGCAGTGCGAAGGGTGTGACAAGGTCTCCTTATATGGAGATCACCGACTTGAATACTCGAATTTGATCCAATCGTATACACAAAGAGATGATCACGTGATCAGTGGATTTTGGGTTTTATCAGTGGATTTTGGGTTTTATCAGTGGATCTAGGGTTTTATCAGTGGGTTTAGGGTTTTATCAGTGAATTTTGGGCTGGTCCGGTATGGTAATGATACCGACATTTAACTCATCGGTATCGGTGTACCGAAAGTGATACCGACTTTGTCCACAGCGGTATCGGTATCGGTATGATACCGGTATTTGCTGGCGGCTCGGTAGGGTAGACGGAAAAAACGAAATTCGGTCGGATACAGGTATCGATACCGGTATTAGCGTCCGTTATCATTTAAGAGATGAGTGTTGAAGTTCAATGTTGCTTGCTGTTGCACCAACAATTATAAAAGCATTCACTATTGATGATGCCATCTATTATGATCATCACCATCATATGGGCAGCTGGTGCAGCTTGAAACTGTGTTTCGTATGAATGCTCCTTATTTACATATCAGGCTTACTTAGAGCTCAACAACCACCGAAGGTGGTGTTAGCATTTTGTCTTCAAAATTTCTGGACATTCTACTAGATGATCAGAGATCCTCGTGAATTAGTCATAGTTGTTTCTTCTTCTTCTTGTCGTCACCAGCAGCACCGCCACCCGCCTTCATCCTCGCCAGCTTGAGTAGACGACTTTCAGCCACAGACTCTACCGTCAATACCGAGATTGATACAAATCGGTAGGTATACCGGTTTGTATTACCGACTGCACCCAGAATCGGTAAACCGTCAGTCACGATACCGCAACTTCCCGCCAAAGGTATGGGATGATACCGACTTTGGTAGCGCCGGTAGTGGTACGTATAAACTCTACCGACTTTGCCGCCCACGGTATACGATAACGGTATTGTAAATACCGGTAAAATACCGGTATTTACCGGTATAGTGCGATACCGGTACCAATACCGCACACCCCTAGTAGTAATCCTTTACATAGCACAATCAAAGGAGCTGATATGGCAGGTTGAACATATTCATTCGATTGTTTTTTTCGCAAAACCAGGTAGGATTCTATTTTCATGTATGGCATGGAGAATTTCTTACTTTGAAGAGATCAGATAGTGTACCTAGAAGTCTTAGAAGGTACGAATAAGTATTGTAGGACACGAGAGATGGAAGTGCGCTGTAACTTTAACTCGTAAGCATCTTTCATGTTAGGATAGCTATCTCTTCTCAATAATCATTCGACGGATTAAGTCCCTGACTTGGTTCTCTTCTTCTACTATATGCGAACTGTCGTGGGGTGTTATTTTCATCGTTAACGGATTATTGAGGAAAAAATTAACAAAAGAAGAATCTAGTATATTGAAGGCACTAAACGACATCTACGACTCAAATTTCTCACTATCTACGCACAGATGAACTACAAAACATTTTAACTTTCCATAAAACAAGAACCGCGTTAAAGGTGGAACTATTTATCGTTTTTTTTCGTAAAGTAGCTCTATTCAGCAATAAATGCAGCGCATTACAACCATATTTTTACGTTAAAAAAAGTAAATTGAAGGTCATTTTGTCAATAACGATATTGCGCTATATCACCCAACAACATATGGAATTAATTCGTTGTTTTAGTCTAACTTATGACTAGGGTTGTCGGTAACTGATTTGTGCAAGAAGGTCCGGAAGTGAACGGTGAGCACGGCGACGATGATGAACTTGTCAAAAGTAGGTGTCAAAAAAGTACTTGAGATTGAAGTTCGCGGAGCAGCACTCAACTGCAATTATCGCCTTAAGTGGTTAACCAGTTTCCTTAATGAAACTACTGAAGATAATGATGTTCTCACTGGTAACCACTCAGTATATCGGCGATTCTTTATTTTCTAAGAATATTGGATTGCGATTTGGGATCGCAGCATATTGTGTGGTACATCGGAACAATGTTTATAAGAGTTGCCGAATTTTAACCGCGAAGGGAATTCAAGTTTGCTTCAATTTCCAGTAATGCTTAAAATTTTCGGTAACAAACGGTGCGCAACTCACGACCTGTGTGCGCTTAAGTTTCGATCTGACATAGTCGGTCACCGGTGGGATTCATGTTGATCCACGGCGTTGCACTCAACAGGTTTCTTATCAGCACCTGATATAGCCAAAACTGATGTAAGAGGGAGAAAAGATGATCTTCTTACTATCAACCAATCAGATGTTTTTGAGATAAGGCTAATGAAGTGAAGAAAAATGACGAAGCCGATTTGCGTCCGATTGAATGCAAATTGGAAAACTGAGCGCCTGACTTCTCCTATCTATTGAATCCAACCCAGATACCAACTGTACTTAAAGCTCTGCCATTTGATGGATTTTTTCCCGATCGACTCTGAAAAAAGACCGTCTGTAGCTAACTGTAATCAACTGGCGCGAACTCATAACAGCAATTACAGATCACTTGACCAAAACTTCCCCCGAGCCTTGCCGCAGGTTGCGGTGAGTCCTCTCATACTTCCTCTCTCACGAATACTCGCTGCTATGCGTGACACAAGCGAATCTCTATCTCCAGGTTGAATTTAATCGCACGTCGCACCACTTGTGCTCACAGTTTTTGATCACCCCCACCTTTTTACGCTTTGTCACTCTCTCATTCGTGTAAACTTTCGATTCCAACTCTACCAATATCAGATCTCGTAAAATGACAACGTCCATCGATAATGTCAAATGGTTTCTCTCCAACTTGCAGGAATTAGTGGTACTACTCTCTTCTGCACGGTTGCCTTTCCTGGATTATTCACGACGACAGCATTCGGTCGCGTGTGTCGGTCTTAATTTCCCGTGCTGGACACTCTTCTGTTCTGCTGCGCTTTGTCATAGCCCCACTAGACTGTTGCTAGTGGTTATACCTTCCGCTGCATTTGTCGGATCAGAGCTGGTAGTGCCATCGTTGCTGACCGGTCTGTATGACGCTGCGAGTTTATCCTATTATTAGCTTACTCACAGCTTTGTGGCATTGCCGCAGAAAATCAACAAGTTTGTTCAAGTCGATCGATTGTTGACGTGGGGACACCAATGGGATGCCCAAGATAACATCGCACTCGTCATCAAGTTCGAGGACGAACTCCTCCGAACAACAGATTGTACATTTCAAAGCGTGTACTTTCATGCGCTTTGGCATAGTCACGGTTGCACCTGGTGCTTACTGACAACATGCTTTGTAGTAGTTCCACCCTTCCATGAAGATTAACGATTCTGAACATCGTGCTGCAACAAAATTGTTGATGAGCCGGTATCAAAAAGTGAATGCATTATAACATCGGTCTGATGCAGCTTAACATTCAGGGTGAAGAGCGCTTACACACTCACGCTGTACTTTCTGACAGGCGATTAAGCTATCTGGGCCTTTAGGTTTGACATTGTTGACGTTGGCATGTGAAACTATCCTTCCATTAGGACGACCCGCCCTTATAGGGTGTTCACGTATGTTAAACCAACAGAATTCTTCCCTGTTCATTGCATTTACTAGCGTACGTACCCGTCCGCTGACTGCGCGGTGCCATGAACTCTTGGGAAAAGTTCCCCATCCTCGCGCATCTATTGCAGCGGTGCATATTACGATTATTATGTTTCGATTGATTTGATATCGAAGAAACCGCATGCATCGGTTCTGAATCCCCGCTCTACCATGCCGTGGTTGTGGTACGCCGAGGTTTAATACCTCGCCACGGTTTATGTAGACGGTGCGTATACGCACGGTGCGGCTAGCGCACAGAGGAAGACTCTTCCTTAAAGCGGTAGCTACCGCTACTTAGCCGATACGCCCTTGTAAAGGGCTTAGTAGAAGAACTCTCCTACTCGGGGCCAAGATTCCCGGGTTTGTTTACTACTTAGCCTTAACGGCTGTATTCCCTTTACGGGATGTAGGTAAAGGGAGGGCTCCCTCTTACCTACGACACTCACTGCGCGCGCGACCGGTCGAGGTCGCACGTCCGCAAGATAGAGTGAAATGTAAACTGAATATATTTAATATGTTATTAGCCTAAATTAATTTAAACTAATATAAACTATATGTAATACTAAGTAGAATATTCCTAATTCGTACCTAGCTAAAATGTAGTGTACACACCTGTGTACTGACACGTGGATGGCTGACACACCACCACACCAAGGGCCCCTGTCCTGATTGGTTAAAATAACCAAAGGTTCAAAACATTTCAAACCGGTCAATACTGACCCCAACCGTGGTGTACTCATGTACACCAACATTATATGTAACTCGAATGTAACCCCGTTACATCCTCCCCCATCAAGACAATTGCTTACGCAATAATATAAATCTTGTTGGAGAACTCCAACGCCAGTACCTCTGACTGTCCATTGTACACCTTCAACGGTGCGATGGACGCAAACTATTCCGACAACTCGGAAGTGGATGCCCTTGGGGAGCTCTCCCCAAAGGCTGACCATGCTGATAGCGCCGAACGGCGCTATCAGTCATCCAACCCATTCCCCACACGTGGGGAAAACGCACTAACTCGTGAGCCACCGTTACCCGCTAGGGGTAATACCTCCAGGTTGCCACAGGCAACCACCACCAATGAACCGTCCTTGGTTCAAGAGGCCCGACGTGCCGGACGGGCACGGAAGGGACCTCGCGACCCTCAAAAGAGGGCTAAGAACGCGGTCAAGAGGGGTTTAGCCTCCTATACCCCTGGTCCAGCGGCTATACTGCCGCGTGAAATTGCGCATCGGAACCAACTCCGGGCCCGACTATTAACGCCCAAACATTATTCCGTTAAGTCCTACTGAACGCGCCTCGGGAAGCCGGCACGCGGTGTCCTCGTGGGTATTATTATCCGCGAGATTCCCATTGTTCTACTGAGGGACGAAAGCGTCGAAGACGCAGAACAGGCGTTCCGCGCCTGGGCGGAAGGGGAGAAACGCCTCCCCAGTTTCGATGCGCTGTACAACAGCTTTTCCGAACACGACGTTCGGGTCGAGAGGGAGCTACGCTTGGCCTATGCTCAGGCCAAAGCTCAAGGGCAATTACCTGCCTCCTATTATACGCTCTCTGCTCTCGATGTGGTGCCGGAGAGCAATGCAAGCACAGCATCTGCCTCCGGCGGACTCCCAGCTACTGGGAGTGAAGGGGCTTCTTCAGCCCCTTTGGTCGTTGACTCTCAGTGGGGTTCTCCCGCTCAAAAGCGTCAACGACGTCACGGCAATCCTGCCGCAGGGGAGTCCCGTACTCCCACGAGCTCTGGGAATGTGGATACCCTTTCCACTTCACCAGGTAATGGGTCTCACCCCGGTGATGGCGTCGTGCCATCAGGCGTTCCACATGGTAATGTGGAGTACCCTCCGTATCGAGCACTTGATGAGGGGGTCGCGCTATTGCGGCGTGACTTCCACGAGCGCTGTGATCGGCACAGCCGTCGCATCCAAGATGCTCAAGAGGGACTCCGCAACGGAGGGAGTGCGAATGAACGCATCGAGGAGCGGCTTGCCTCTCTCGAGTCTCTCGTTGCGGAGCTTCAGGATCGTATTTCAACCCTGTCGGAGATGTTCCGACCTGTCGCGCCTTTCGGCTATCCGTCTTCTCACCCTCCTCCGAGAGGGGACCCGCCTCAGGGTTCTGGTATGGATTAAGCATATCCACATAGAAGGTTGGATGCGTACGCATCGCCTTCGGGATGTCTAAGGTATACGACAAGCCCTTTCGGGATAGTACCTTAAAGGGGACCACAAACCTGGGGCGCAGTTTATTCCTCAACACGTTGGAAACTGCATATGTAGGAAGATTTTTAGCGTTTAATAAAACACTTTCTCCTACTTTGTACACTTTTTCGTTACGCCGCCCCTTGCGGTCGGCTTGCTCCTTCTGCTTGTCTTGGATTTCCGCCATGTCATCGCAGACGTGTCGTAAGACACTAAGGCGCGTCGATAAAAACTTATCGATGTGCTTTCGCACAGATACAGGGATGACATCGGGGAATCCTCCCCCATCAAGCCCTGGGCCACACACGCGTGGCGTCAACGGAACCCTCGGATTCACCAATCCGTTCACGTAAAACGGGGTAAGCCCCGTAGATGCATGTACCGAATAGTTGATAGCAAATTCAACCATCGGAAGCATCTCACTCCAACTCTTTGGAGAATCCGGACATAAACTCCGAAGAATATCCTCCACAACGCGATTAACGCGTTCCGTCTGACCGTCCGTCTGCGGATGATCCGCAGTGGACATGAGGAGCTTGGTGCCTGGCACCTTAAACAACGCTCCCCAGAATTGTCCCGTAAGACGGGGATCCCGATACGAAAACGGAATCGTTAGACCATGCTGTCGAAAGACACAGTATAGGAACACTTTCGCTGTTCCTTGTCCATATATGGACTCTGGCACCGCCGCCAGGTGAGCCATCTTGCTCAATCGGTCTACAAAGACCAATATGCCGGTGTTCCCGACCTTATCCTTCGGAGAACCGAAGATAAAATCCATGCTAATAGATTTCCAACACTCCGTTGGAACCGATAAGCTCGCCAAAGGCGCAGCTGAACTTGCAGAGAGTTTAACCCTCTGACACGTCTCACAGGTGCGTATATACGCGCCGACCTACTTATACATATTGGGCCACCAATACAAAGCGATTAAAGCGCTGTAGGTCTTATCCTGGCCTAAATGACCTCCGGTAGGGGCGTCATGTGCCTCAAAGAGGACTCTACTTCAGTTCCTCATCATGAGGAACTATTACCCGCGGAGTGTCCTCCGCGCTCGTGCTATAAAATAGCAGACCGTAACAGTACCTGTAACGGTGTAAACGAGCTTTAGATCGACTTGACAGGGTTGTCTCAGACGAGTCAATGCCCTTTTCACCTAACGCGCTGATTAGCACCGTACACTGTGGGTCTTTCTCATACGCCAGGCGTATGAGATCCACCACAGATGTGGTGACGAATGTCGCGTGAGCGAGCTCGTAATCGGGACGACGCGATAACGCGTCTGCAAGCACGTTTTGCTTGCCAGGTTTATACTTAACCTCAAAGTTGTACTCCGCAAAGAAGGAGAGCCAACGGGTCATCAGTTGCGAGAGATGAGGCGACTTTGTCGCTGTCCGTAAGGACGCGTGGTCAGTATGAACCACGAACGGCTTTGAGCCGAGTAGGTGAACCCTAAAATTGACAAGAGCATACTTCATTGCAAGTAGCTCCTTGTCATAAACGGGATAATTCCGTTACGCAGCTTTAAGCTGCCTCGACTGAAACGAAATTACGCGTTCCCTTCCTGCATCGTCTGCTTGTAACAAAGCACATCCTATTGCGAACTCGGAGGCGTCGCAGACGACACTAAATGGTTTCCCAGAATCTGGGAGAGCAAGAACGGGAGCTTTTAACAAGCTCCCCTTAACCGCTTCAAAAGCGTTTTGGTGTTCGGTTTTCCAACACCAATCAACATCCTTCTTAAAAGGTCGGTCAATGGCTTCGCCATTTCAGCGTAGTTCTCGCTGTACTTGTGGAGATAGTTGGCTAATCCAAGCCACTTCCGTAAATCTCTAAGATTTACAGGCGAAGGCCACTCCACAATGGCTTTCACCTTCGCGGGATCTGCCCGCACTCCATCCTTACCGATGAAGCATCCGAGGAAAGGAATTTCCTCAGCACCAAAGATACATTTGGATGCGTTCTCATATAACTTATGCTCTCGCATACATTCGAGAACGGCTCGAAGGTGTATCAGATGCGTCTGAACATCAGACGAGTCGCCTTCCGCACGACTATGAACGAATATATCGTCGAAGTACGTCTGAGCGTACTTCCTATGAGGGCGGAAGAGTTGAGTCACCAATTAAAAGTAGCTGGTGCATTCGAAAGCCCCTGTGGCATAACTATCCACTCCCACAGCATGCCACTAGGCGTGCTGACCGCTGTAAGCGGAATATCGGATGCTCGCATGAGCACCTGATAATACCCGTCCACCAGATCTAAGGCACTGTACACAGTACATCCCGCCATATTGTTCTGGAGGATATCCTTCCGAGGAATCGGAGTCTGCATGGGTACAGTATCTGTATTCAGCTTGTTGTACGCATGAACAATGCGCCACTTTCCGTTTGGCTTACGAACACAAAAGTGGGAGAAGAATGGGGAGATTTGCTCTCCCGTACCATCCCTGCCTCTTCTTTCCCCTTGAAGAATGCGTCGATGACGTCGCATTGCTCCTTGGGGAGAGGCCACTGCATAGTGACGCAGTATTTGGTTCCAGGAACCAAATCAGTTTCATGTCGGACTCCCCGATCCGGTGGTAACCCCATCGGCGGGTTGTCACTAATGACATCTCCGAATTCCTTTAACAAGGAATGGTAAGGGTCCTCAGGATCCGAAAGGATCTTGAGGCCGCTTCGGGAATCCAATTCCTGTTTGGTTTTCACCAAAACTGACTCGATGTGGATGAGGAGTTCAACTCCTCTTCCGGACGTAATACGAAAACCTCGTCGATTTCATCTGCTTTCAAAGCAGTTTCAAATTCGTTGAAGGACATCTCCTCCAACGACAACAGTTCGCCTACCCCAGGCAACCGTTCCAGGCTTACGCCTTCTGTGACAACACCTGTCACACTATTCAGCATCCTGTAGGACTGCTGACTACTGGCCTCGGGACTCATCCCGAGACCCAGATGGGGGGAGTCAATTGCCCCATCTATTGGAAGCGCCACGCGCCTATCCACAGAGGTCTCTACGTCTACCACCGGTGAATCACCGGTCTCACCTATAACGGCGTAGTCGGAATCATTTCCGACGTGCAAAAGAGACAAACTTCGGGTCTCTTCGCTTGGAAGCGCCTCGCGCTTAACCACAGGGGTTTCTACCCCTACCACTGGAGTCGCAACTTGTTCGCCGGACACGGCGTGGTCGAAATCTGTTCCGAATTGCAGAAGAGACGAACTTCGGGTCTCTTCTCTAAGCGCCTCGCGCTTAACGTCAGAGGAATCCACCTCTATCACTGGCGACTCACCAGTCTCGCCTATAACGGCGTGGGGAGTAACCGCCGAATCCCCCTCGTTAAGGAACTCTTCCTTAACGCCATTGGGAATGATCATTTCAGACATCCCAATCTGTGGCATCTCACGCCAGAATCGCTTTTGCGATCGAGCAAAGGTGGGTTCATGACTCGCCAATGCTTCACCCGACCGCGGGTGCGTTGAGCCAATGGATTTAGACTTCCAGTCTATCCATGGATCGTGGCGTTCCAGCCACTTCATTCCTAGAATGAGGTCATAACTCGAGTCCAAATCCAGGACTAGGCAACGTTCTAAGCTGTAGAAGTCTGCAAACTTCAGCTTAAGGTCAATCGAGACCTTGGGTACAGAAACCTGTACGCCCGTCGCAAGACGGACCGTGACAACGTCACGAGAACGTGCCTCTTCTCCACATAAGTTCGTCTGACATAATTGTCAGACGCTCCAGAGTCTATCAAGACTCTCCAAGGCTTATCAAAGCCTTTCACGTCCGCAAAGACAACCAGCAAACCTGGCTGGTACACCAACTCGGTGCTAGAAATCACCGTTTCCCTCGGGGATTTGTGCTGTCGTCCCCTACCCTGGGGCTTAACAGCACTGAGGGGTCCCCCAGTAGGGCGCCCCGCACCTACTGGAAGCCATCGTTTCCCGACGGCTTGGGCAAGGGCTTTTCCCCACCCTTGGTCCCTTGTAGCGAGTGTCTCGCTGGGGATTTTTCGGACACCTCAGATGATCCGTGCTTCCACACAAGAAGCATCTCAGCGGCCCATGTCGCTGTAGCATAGCTTGGAGCTTCGCCTCGAAGCTCTGCGAAAAAGAGTCAGTGTGACTCTTAGCGGGAGGTTTCTCCTCCGCTTCGACCTGACTAAGATCCATGGGTTCGGGACCCACCTTAGAGTAACGGAAGTTCCTCTCGGCGTTGAACGCCATCTTGAACGCCTCCCCCAGGTATTCGGGTCGGCATCGGAACAATTACGAACGTGCTGGCCCTTCTCTCAGGCCACCCATGAAGACGGGGATGGACACAGCGTCCGAATACGCTTTCGCGTACATCCCTGCCAACAGGGTCTTAAGTTCTTGGATATATGTTTCCAAGTCCTTAGTTCCCTGACGGCACCTCAGAAACGCCAGCTGATTCTGGAAAACCAGATCAGGCGTTGCGTACATGTCCATAAGCTTCTGCTTAAGGACCTTCCAGGATGGAAACACGTCCGTGACTGACTCCGAACATGTAAACTCCCATGCACGGGCTTTACCCGTAAGATGGGTCAATGCAAGTCCCACTTGCAAGTGATCAGCGGTCATATTCGCTGTGGCGAAGGCCGTTTCGACCTCTCGCAACCACACGTAAAGGTTGTCACCTTTTCCCCCAGAGAATTCCTTTATCTTAAAGGAAAATGGAGGATGCACCCCCGTGGAACGATCTCCACCTAAAGTCGCTTCATGAGCGATGAGGGCATTTACCCTTGCCTTTACGGCCTCAGGGCCCTGCTCCACTAGGAGCTGCATACCTCGTCACCCAGTAAGGGTAACAGCCTTTTAAAGGCTTCCTGCTGGATGAGGGTCAAACTATCCCAAACGTCCTGATTCATCCCTTGCAGAGGATGCCTTAGTCTACCAACACAGGTGTTGGATTGACTACAAGTGCTACCAGATGTAGCCGGTGCGTATACGCACGGTGCGGCTAGCACACAGAGGAAGACTCTTCCTTAAAGCGGTATCTACCGCTAATTAGCGGATACGCCCTTATAAAGGGCTTAGTAGGAGAGCTCTCTTACTCGGGGCCAAGATTCCCGGGTTGGTTTACTACTTAGCCTTAACGGCTGTGTCCCCTTTACGGGATATAGGTAAAGGGAGGTCTCCCTCTTAACTACGACACTCACTGCGCGTGCGACCGGTCGAGGTCGCACGTCCGCAAGATAGAGTGAAATGTAAACTGAATATATTTAGTATGTAATTAGCCTAAATTAATTTAAACTAATATGAACTATATGTAATACTAAGTAGAATATTCCTAATTCGTACCTAGCTAAAATGTAGTGTACACACCTGTGTACTGACACGTGGATGGCTGACACACCACCACACCAAGGGCCCCTGTCCTGATTGGTTAAAATAACCAAAGGTTCAAAACCTTTCAAACCGGTCAATACTGACCTCAACCGTGGTGTAATCATGTACACCAACATTATATGTAACTCGAATGTAACCCCGTTACAGTTTACTACCATGCAGAACTTGTTGTCGAACGTTATAGCCAAACGACTGGCTCTTTCTTCTACAGTAAAATTATACTCGGTGGATAATGTAGACTAAAAACTTCCTGGATGCTTTGGAAGATAGCATCGCGGAAACATTTTGGCTGGTATCGGAAGAAATACGGCATGACGGGACTGTTATACAGTTCCTCCACGTACGCAGCTACTTGCGTCGTTGCGTCCAGATGTTTATTCCATATATGAAAGAAAATATTGTAATAATCTTGTATACTAGGGGATGGGACCCGTCGTATCGACGGGGAAGGGCATAAAAACCGTCCGTCTACAAAACTTGCCCCCCATGTATTTCTAGGGTTAGGGTAGCGAAAAAATATACTCTACATTATACTAATGTGGTCACAATCCTTGGGTCGATCGCCGTTACTGCACGCAGTAACGGCGTGCGACCACTATCAATGTCGGTATATAAAGCTGCTATTTCTAACCAATGATAAAGTCGAATAATTTTTTACTTAACTGTAAAAGCGCTACTTGTAACCAATTCAAAAAAGGGAAAAACTAAACATTACCGTGTCCAAATAGGCCTATTTAGCACTCGATTTTACTCGATTTTGATTGGCTGTTTTCAGCCTGCAGGATTTAGGGTTTAGGTTTTAGGGTTTAGGGTTTAGAGTGTAGGATTTAGGGTTTAGGGTTTAGTTTTTTTTGTTTGTTTGGTAAGTTTCCGTGGTCAATTGGTTGTTTGGTTAGTTGGTTGGTTGTTTGTTTGCTTGGTGGGATGGGGTGGTATATGTGAGACAGCGGAGAGGCGCCAAAAGTGAGCGGGACCCAAAAAAAATGCAAAAAATGCAGGCTGAAAACAGCCAATCAAAATCGAGTAAAATAGAGTTCTAAATAAGCCTATTTGGACACGGTACTGTTTAGTGTACCTCTTAAAAGAAATCGATAATACAGTTCGACTTCTTATATACAATTATTAGACGGTCTTATATTATAGAAGTAGAGCATATTTGTAAATATTTTGCCTCACCGCCTCACCAAACACACTTCGAATCGAATTCTATTATATATATAGATCTAGATAAAGATTATATAGATCTTAACTTTCAAATCCCCATTCGATTGATTTTTGAGGAAGACTTTAGCTCCATTGTAACGTTCAAATGAAGACAGGTCAGCCTGTCTTCACCCCGGAAAGGCTTCCCATGTAAAGTGCAGGGTACATTTAAATTTGGATACTCCCCGGGGGTGGTCTAAACACCTCCAAGTGAAAGACTAACCACCTCGAAGTGAAGCTCCAAGTGAGTTTTAAGGCAGAAAGTACATATTTCGGCCTCAATGACGGGGAGGTCTAAACACCTCCAAGTGAAAGACTAACCACCTCCATATGAAGTTTCTCAAGTGAGTTTTAAGGCAGAAAGTACATTATTTCGGCCTAAATGACGTGTTTTTGTCCATTTGTGGCCAGCGCTAGACCGACGCCGTGGGACGGGTAAAAGACAAATTGAATGGCTCTGAGATGGCTCTGATGCGCAATGGAGTGTGATAAAATCCATGTAGGGAGATGAAAACGCAAAATTTGTTTCTATATTATACAATAGAGTAATGATAGCCTTAGGACCCAGGCTCGTGGACTGACACAAGCAAGAACTTTTCGTGCCGCTGCCATCATAGTTAGCTCAGCGGTCGCTGAACGCCCCGACTGGAGTTCGGAGATCACAAGATCCCACATGCTGTATTGCTCCCACGACGTCCATTGCAACGACGAGACGACAATGTTGGCCAACCGGTTCGTGAAAATCGAAAACTCCCGCATGACCACGCGAGTGCACAAGGTACGTAACATCGCTGGAGTTACGAGTCCAAGAAGCAATTCTACTAGTGCTTCGCTGCGACTCATGTGCTTGGAAAGTAGTGGGTTGTCCATGTTGGCAGATAAAAATGGACACACCACAAGTGCAGTAACACTTACAGCATCCAACTCATCCTCGGCCGTAACGTCCGCCATTAGTTTGTCTAAAAGGGAACAAACTTGTGCCCGAGCATTGTCGATCTGCTGACTTAAATTCAAGTCTTTCAAAATGTTCTGCGCCACATTGGCACCATACAGTCAATTAAGTATGCGGGTGCTCGTAATCTTCTTTAGAATCCAGTTATTTGTCAGTTGGCTGCAGTGTTCCGCGCGCTGCACGAATTGCGCGCTCTTCTAACAGTTATAACAACTACTTCCTATGTAATGTCAGGGGTCCATTACAATAGTAAATTCGAAGACAAGAAAATAGTTTTAAGCGCATTCTACCAAATAAAATCCACGTACGTAATAACACGAGACTTTTAGGGAATTTCTCGGCACCCCCCCCTTGCTAAGCACACACCCTTCTTGCTGGACACTGCTCGTCGTTTCTTTCCATCTTAAGTTGAGAGTGTTATGTCTTGAGTTTTACCCAGCAATATTTTGCGTGTTGGAGAAGCCGTACAGTGTAATAGGTCTTGTTAGACAGCAAGCGGCTAAACCCCTGAAATCTGCATTGTGATAATTCAGTGTCATTACTAATGTCGTTACGCTTTGAGAAAGTCCACACTTTTCCTGAATACTGGGGAAATGTATACGATTAGACAAGATAAAATGCTAGCCGCACACCCATGTCGCATTTATCCCTTTGCCTTAAATGGAGAATAAGTGCTTCTTACGCCAAAACAATAAGCATAAATTACAAGACAAGACTACAAGGTTGTCGAAGGTCGTCTCCGACGATCATTCCTTGTGCTGAACTGATGTCGATCGACAGGCTATTAAAGCTGTGGAGGATCTGCTTGCGAGGCCCGGTTATACCCAGGGGTTATTCCGCATGTCCCACTGCGTCGGTCTAGCGCTGGACACAAGTGGACAAAAACACGTCATTTAGACCAAAATATGTACTTTCTGCCTTAAAACTCACTTGGACCTTCACTTGGAGGTGGTTAGTCTTTTACCTGGAGGTGTTTAGACCACCCCTACTCCCCGTCTGTCTCCAATTCGAGAGGCATCGCGGGAGAGGTTCTCTGTTCCCCGTGTATGGGTCTATGTTGATCTATAGGCCTCTCCGCGCGTTGTTGTGAAGACTGATGGCACCAAGAAGCGACAGAATTACTCCGAAATCTGTTCATGTTTCCGATTTGCTCGTCCGGGCTTTTAGCCCCAGCATTGTTTTTATCTCAATCATGTGCCCCTGACCATGTGCACCAGCGTGTTGAATAAGCCCATAGGAGCTCGATAGGACTATCCTAACCAAGGACTCTTTGTCGCACTACGCTCTGGAAAAAACTAGCAAAAACGTGATAGTGGTCGTTTAGACGGGTCCCTAAGTGCTAACACGTGTTAGAGCACCCTTATACAGACTTAGATATAGTATTGCGTTGAGGAAGCGCGCAATATCAAGAACCAAATACGAATTGTTCCAATAACAAACCTTATATTGAATAAAGCTCAGTTGAAGTTGGTTTTGTATTAACTTATTAACACAATCTTATACCTTCTCGGCTATGACTAAGTTTCTACAAGCTACTGAAATGCTGTTTTCTTTCTTCGGTTCTTTTCGGATTAGCTGTTGCGTCGGTATTGGTTTCGTCCGTCGTATTGCTCTTGCCAGGTCATTTTGTTCAGGAGGTTTGTCTTTCCATACTACCGAGTCCCGTTTGGTAGTAAGGAAACCTGAACTTTTGTGGGTATCGAACCCGTGACCTATCGCTTGTAGATAGGTGCTCAAACGAGTACACCAGGGGGGCTATTGAATAAAGCTCAATACTTTTAGTACCTATTTTAGTATTGCGCTAGTCGACTTAAGTGCTAGACAAAATATTAAAGAGCTAATATTATTAATGATTTAGATTATGTTTGTGAAGACTCGGTCCAAGTCAGAAATTCAGTATTCTCTTGAAGAGATCAAGGTAGAGAGGGCATGTGATCCATGGATATAGCTCGAAAGGGTGTATATCTCCTGGGGATCCGCCTTGGATAGTCGACAGACCTTTACCCATGTCGTCTTCGCAATCAGTACAACTCACAATGTAGCGCTACACGGATCGGTAATGTACTCTCCGATGGAAGTAACATATTATCTTGTGATACGTTTCTGCCGATCATCTGATGCCCTCACTCCAAACTGACTTGAAAATGATTGAGGACATCGGTTTTAGCATCTTTGGGACAACCGAAGTCGCTGATAGATCTTGATCGGCGTCGATCGAATCTGACTTTCGATAGAAAACAGAAAATATGTTTTTGTCCACTCATAATCTGCGGCGATCTTGGCATAATCTTTCACCCGATCTTGATATATCTTGGACGGGTTACCGCGCATATATGGCTTCATATGTGATTTCCACTTCTACTTTTCTACTCCTTCAGGATCCGCTCAAATTGTAGTTCTTGTACGCTCTCCCCACTCCGACTACTTTTCAAGAATCAAGCGATCGGCGAGTTAGTGATCTGGTCGTAACATCACATGTTTCTTTCCTTTATCCTTTTCTAATTGGATCAGATCTGGTAACCAGTTGATCTCAACCAAGCCGTTAAATAACGCCTCATCAGTAGTCGTCGATCCGATCTGTTCACTCGTGGCTAAGGTTTTCTGGTGATTGGCGCACATGTAGCAGATCTTGATCGGACCACTCCTTAAAAATGCCTTCATGACTCGATTCATTCAGCAACTTAAGACGTAGCGCCTTACAATCGATCTCTCCCGTGATCTGTCTAAAAACAAGATTGTTGTTTCATCGATAATGATCTTACCCTTCTTCTGAGTCCGGAGTACCACCCGACAAAACATATTTGCCTTCATTGACTGCGATCTCATATGTATAGTTCGACGCGACGGCTAACATCATCTACTCCGGTAACTTCCACGGTATGGAGCTATACGATCCGAACACACTTGCCTTTCCGTCAAACCTTAGAACCATCACGTTTACGTTCGGGCCGACGGCTGGTGAAGATAGCGATGGGTTGTCGCGCAGAGCGATCTCGTTCAGAGCTTTTTACACCTTCTCCCTTGGCGTTATTGTGGAGGCGAACATCCATAGGATCTCTTTTTATCCCCTGGTAGATTTTAAAGCTTCCAGTGATCACTGCGTTAACAAGCCGACCATATTTCTAACCATCTGTCAACCCCATTTCATAATAGTAAAAAGGCGAGGGTCGATCAGCGTGAAACTACGTCGATCGATCCTCACCAACATAGTGTTGCCAACATCCATTATTCGTAGCAGCGTCAGCACCTTTTTGTCTACAATGCCATTATTAATTCGTTTTTGACTTGAGCATTCTGCTTATAAACGTAAGTGGACAGTAGATACCTTCATGATCTTCGCTTAAGGCGGCGGAAATTACCGCATAGATAAGCACCAAATCAACACTAGGGCTTTATCCAGATCGAAGTATTTTGGAGCCGAGGTCGTACCCTATTTGCTTTTATCATGCAAAATGCGATAATAGCACGACTCGGATCCGACCGATATCGGATTCGCTGATCAATGTTTAGATCCAGTCGGCAGAGTCTCTTGTCAATATCGTTTCCGGAGCGCGTGGTAGTCCAGCTTTTTTTTAGTTTGTATAATACCGCTGCAAATAGACAGACTGTAGTTACTCAAACTTCTGGAAACGGTTGCGGCGCTTTCAACGATCTGGGGAAGGGCAGATTGCTGAGCGTCACAAATTTTTGGGGTTCGCTTGTAAACCACTGGGCAGCACACTGTGACCAAGATAACTAACTTTTGTCTTCCCATAAGGGTTTAACTGCGCTGATCGAAAGATTCTAGTGCTACAGGTACCAATCAAAGGTTTGACCATTTTGTACAACATATCCCGCGAGGTCGCAGTGACAAAAATGTCGTACGATATATGATCGTTTTTATAAGATCGTAAGATTTTGATCTGAATATGGCTCTCCTCAGAAAATACATCGTGCATGTCGGTTGGATCCGGATAGGGACTCATGTTGAAACATCCCTGCAAAACGTTTTCAATCCGCTGATAGATATGTGAATCGTTTTCAATACGAACGGCATACTGCCACATTTAAAAAGATCAAAACCGCGTAAAAATTCCTTTTTTGCTAGCCCAATCTGTCATTGAGACTACCAAAACCCACTTGCCATATTGATAAAACAATACCAAAAAGCCTCATCGAGATCTTAGAGTAGACATTGATACAAAAATTTCAACGATGAAATTGCTAATAAATATAAGGGAAATTACATGCATATCCCGATTTTAGCGGAAATTACATGCATGCCCCTGATTTTATGAAAATTATATCCATGCCCTTAGCTGAAGCTTGTCGGCCAATGAAATTGCTCAGTGTATCCAAAAACGGTGGAGACGGAATAGGAGCGAACTTCCAGTGAGGACTCCATTACCCCAAAGAGATGGATCCCGAGCTTCCGACGCCCGTTCTTGGACCTCTAGCCGAAGGGCAGCGGCACGCGAGAATGAAGGCGCTTCGCAAGTCGAGATTTTGAGCTCATTTGAGTTCCGAACCATCAAAGCTGACAAACAACGTTACACAATCGTGTGCGCGCGCGACGCTTGCCCTTGGCATCTCCATGCGGCCACGGTTGCTGATCCGGGAGGACACTTCAAAATTCGACGGTACGTGGACGAGCACAACTGCACCGGTACGGAATACCTCCGCAACAAACACGCCACGGCGATGTACATCGCCGAGCGCATCGACAACAAGTTGAGAGATACGACTTATTACCGTCCCAAGGAGATACTCAACGACGCACAAAAAAGAAGCGGCTGCGAACGGAAGACTTGGGTCTCGAGAAGCGCGTCTTCCGCTGTTCACGTTGTAATGTCCAGGGACATTTGAAGCTTACGTGCCTTAATCCCATCTGAGTGACCAGTGACACATAAGGTAGTGTGGTGGAGCGGCTGATTGAAGTTTTTGAGACTTGATCAGGCGGTACCACGGCGCCCAGACTGCCGACTAACGAAGGGGGTCCTCCGGATGTCTTTGACTGCTTGTGTTCTTGCTAACATTGTGTACCCTACGGCTAGGCGTGGGTCTCTCCTCAGGTGGCGGGGACAGCGCACAGCGAATTCTTGGTGCAAGGTTGAATTAACTAACTTGTGACGATAAAACCGATGCGATCAAGCGTGATCACGTGCGATCAGGTGCTTAAACCACTTCAATTAGCCGCGATCAGGCTTGATCAAGTTTGGACCGATGCTAATAACCGACGATCAGCAATATTCCGTCTTGATCGCAAGTGCGATCAGGTGGCAGTCCGACGCGATCAGGCGCTGAAACGATGTAGATCAGTGGTAATCAGGCTTGATCAGGCTTTGGCTGACGTTAATAACCGTAGATCAACAATATTCTGTCTTGATCGCAGATGCGATCAGGTGTCTTGATCGCAAGTGCGATCTGGTACTGAAAGGCTCGATCAGGGGCTAAAAACTGCTGCCCAGTCGTAATATACCTTGATCAGACTTGATCAAGCACCGGAAGTCGTTCAAGTAGCAGTTGGCGCGATTTGCGATCAGCGGTCACGATCACGATTCGCAAAAAGTGTCGATCAGGTGTTGATCGGTAGGGGGCGTACTTGATCAGGCAGCGGAAGTCTTCACTGCCTGATCGCGGAGCCTCTAAGCCGTTAAAAAGCTAAGGAACGCCCAAATCAATGCGCTCCTAGCCTAGACTATATGAGGAAAAGGTATTTATAGTAAAATCCACCTAGAGTTCCCCTGGGGCGCTTAAAGCAGCCGAACTCTAGGGGCCAAACGTTAATTTCACGAGAAAGAGGTGAGAGCACTGCTCGATCACGTTTCCAAAACAAAAAAAACCTTTAAACGAAGAACCGCAGACACTGCGGGCGGAGTTGCGGGGTGAGTTCTCACACTCTACTCAAACCGGTGGGCCAAAAACGCACTTAGTGCTCCCGCCCGGGACGTAGAGGTTTCAATAAGGTGGGGGCGCAAAGGTGCCTCCCCAAAAAAAAACGATCAGCGCGATCGTACGCAAAAGGAGAAATATATTAGCAATTAATCCCTTAGATCTACCCTGTTCCAACTTTCAACCAATCCGCATCGTCCATTCGAAACGCCTTCCGTTCATCAGTCGACCTGATTTTTCCGCTTGTTCCTTGTTTGTTCGCCGGTGTTCGCCGCGTACCTGTAAGTGATCAGCACATCTTCCGTGTCCCTTCTATATACTTTCTATGTACACCACGGTGGTACGTACTACTGTACCCACCGTGGTACACATGGCTGTACCTAATTATGTAATACTGTATCCACTATCTGCGTCCACTATCAGGCCCCTAATTTAGGTCCTAATATTAGTCATAATATTAGGCCCCCTATGGGCCTAATAAAATGTCCAACATTAGGCCCTATTTTAGCCTAATAAAAAGTCCGCTTTACGACAGTAGCGGAATGGAAGGAACGGATGGGGAAGGTAAGATGGGGGGGCGGCAAGTGCTTGGATGCAATTTCCGAAAAACTCAGGGGCTGTCGTGGTGGCGCGATTGGCGCAGACAAGCTAGCAGGGGCATGGATGTAATTTTCATAAAATCATGGGTATGTATGTAATTTTCTCTAAATAAAAAATACCTATATTTAATTCAGTAAAAGAAACCAAATCCTAAGGGTATAATAACCCAACCTAATAAATGTAAAAAAGTTAAGATTGGAGCAAATATAAATAAAGGGTCGCCCTATCCGCACCCCCTCTGTGGAGAAGCGTGCCCAAAATTTGGCACACTTCTGGTCAAGTTTCGTCAAGGCATTTGGTCTAATTTCGGATTGGTTTAAACAAGGGGGGCTTTTCAGCCTATCAGACTCAAGAAGTGTCAAGAACGCAAGTTTTGGTGAGTCACCCGACTTTGGGTATTTTACATATTTTTGTGGGGGTACATTTAGGGACTATAGGGTAGTAGTATTTTAGTTGTGGTTTTACCTTTTAGGACAGAGGTTATACCTTTAAGTAAGGAAATCTTTTAGCTTTCGGATAAGTGGCTGAAACCTCTTCTGGTCTTGGTTCACACCACAGCTAGGGGTCGCCGTTCTTCCCTTTTCGTACACTAGTCGCCTCCGCCCGCCGCGGAGTGTTTGGGGGCAGAGGGTCGAATTATCCCCTCTCGCCCATTATACCCGGTCTGGACGCGCCGCACGCGCACTTTGGCCCACCGGAAGTCCCTCGACGGGAGTACGATTTGGCGATCTCAACACCTCAACTCAAGTACGTTTGGAACGTGCTATTCACTGGATTGGTCTTGGCGTGGAGATATCGTTTGTGGAGTTTCACGAGCATATTGGGTCTTTACGCGGACATATTGGCTTGTTTTAATATTGGTTGGAAACTAGACCGGTTTTGGTCTTATTTCGTATTGGTCAGGGGCTAGACCGGAACGGTCGGTCTACCCTCTATTATTTCGTATTGGTCAGGTCTTGATCGTTTGGACGATCGACCTATTGGAAGTTATCTCTTGGAAGTGTTTTTGGTCTGTTTGTGTCTGGGGTGAAGAGTTCCGCCCCAGAGATACCTACCCAGATCGGTCTTCTATATTCAAGACCGCTTCGATCCAATCTGCGATCCCGATCCACCGAGTGTGTAACTAGCCCATTCCATCGGGTACACAAGGTGAGATGGACACTAAACAATCGGACCAAGTGGGTTCTGATGACGACCGGTCGTCTGCTTGCAGCGGACGATTGGACCAGATCTCGAGTGGTGGTCCGCGGAGTACCCCCTCCGAAAGTTGGAAGGCTGGGCGCGATGGTGGTAGTCAGGTTATCGATGCTAATGTTTTCGATTTCGATTTTGACTCCACCACAATGGTGCGCGTGCCCGGATTCGAACCGGGGATATCACCGTGCTGATATTCCATCAAAAATTGGATTCGAAGATTTGAATGATTTGAATATGGAGTCTTTCTGGAGAGGACGTAAGGAAAGGCTATCGCCTTACGTTCTCGTTGTTGATAAAGATGGCGATGTCCGATCTGGCCTGGCGGAGGACCAGATCGGGATTAATAAGTTTTTACTCCCCAAAAGGCTCCCACCGGAGCCGATCTGGACTATAGCAGGTCTTGCTATAGCTCCGGAAAGGATCAGGACCTTGCTCCTGTTCCTTTGTGTATGAATGGAAAAATTGATGGAAAACTAAAAGATGAAAATTACTTGGAGGATGACTGGAACGATACGGTCTACCTCCCTAAAGTCCCCAAGGTACCCAAGGTGCCCAGAAAAGGGCTGGGAATGCCACCCAACGAAGACGACTTCGAAGAAAAGTCGAAGGTCGGGGATGAGGCTATCACCGAACAAGACCTGGACAAGATGTATTATGTTTTTGAATTGAAGCGATTTGTTCGCCAAAACCAGGTCTTTCGGGTGTTGGACCTCCATATCCCCGACCGTCTTCTCGGTCCCACCGAGCCGATCCAGAGTGATCGACCATTACTACTCGTCAAGAATTTGGTGGCGATGTTGGCGGAAGTTGGCATTAAATGCAGAACCCCGCCGGTGTCAATAAATTGTTTGAATTTGATGATTGGAGATTGGAGGCGTCGATGTCGGACCTCCACGACCGTTTGGTGCCACTGGTGGGGGCGGTTCGCCGCCCAACTCCCACCACGGCAATGAAGGTCGCCGAAGCCTCCACAGAGCTTGTTGACATTGGTTCCGATGATGAATCGATCTACCAGTCTCCACCGGCTTCTAACAGCTCATCAGAGTTGGAGACCGGTGTCGAGCGGATGACCATGGGGGGGACCATGCCCGGTCTGAACAAAAAAGGGACATGCGGCAGCAAGGGGCTGTTTGCCAGTCGGGGCTCCAGCAAGCCCCACAGGACTCAGTTCCGCAAAAGGAGGGTATCAACACGTTGCCCATGACGCCATCCAACGTCCAAGCCATGTTTGAGACGATGATGCAACGTTTCATGGAAGAACGGGTTAGACCACCTATGCGCCCACATGTACAAGACCGGTCTACCTGTCAAGGCGCCAATGTTTGCAAAGATGTAGATATGGAATCGGTAACATCTATGGATAAGCCTATTAGAAGTGATAAACCAACCGGCAAGGGAAGGCGCAAGCCGCAACCGGCAAGACCGCGTAGACCAAGCAAGACAAGTGACTGTGATATGGAGTCGGTCGGCGGTCTTGACGACCATGGTGGGTCAGATGGTACAGGCGCAGCAAAGGTGCGCAAGGCTAACCTAGCCTCCACTACTGCCTACGACTTTGGATCTGCTGCGATTCCGCGCATCCGTATGGCCGCGACGACCGACCTCAAGGACTTCACCGGCAAGGATGCTGATGAAGACCAGGCCCGGTCTTGGTTCAGTCGGGTCAAGTCTGCGTTCCTGCGAGACCAGACCCCAAAAAGCGAACGTTGTTTAATCTTCCGGGATTTGTTAAAAGGACCGGCTGCGAACTGGATTCAACAGTTGGGTCGGGGCGTCCGGTCTGACTGGGACCTGTTATGTGCGGAGTTTGAAGGTCAATATTGTAACTCCGGATTTTCAAGCGCCCGTAAGTACCACCATATGCAGAAGCGGGCCGACGAAACACCGATCGAGTATTTGCATCGGTTGAACGTGGCTGCACTTCGCGCCGGCATAACAATCAAAGAGAATAACCCGCCGAACGGTGCCGCCTTAGAACATGTGGGTCACTATATTAGTACCCTTGACGATCAAGAACTGGCGGACCAGCTTACTCTACTGCGTCTTAAGGATGCGGGCGAAGTCGAACAGACCCTGCGGACGTTACAACAGTCGCGTAGTATGAGAGCGAAGACCGCTGGTGGATCAGGTCGCTATCGTTCCAAGACCCAGACCGATCCGGTCAAGAGACCTTGGACCAGACCGACCCGAGCGGTCAAGGCAATTGTAGCTGATGACAGCACGGGGTCAGAAGGGGAAAGTGGAAGTCCATCCAGCCAGGAGTCATCGGATGAAGACCAGTATCGTTACGTCTATGTTGCGGGACCTGCCCCGAAGACCAAGTCGAAGTCCGACCAGGTGGACCGGAAGGGAAGGAACGGAAGCAAGTCCGATCCAGACCGACCTCGTCAGAAGTGCTCCCACTGTGGGTCGAGCAAACATGATGGTCCAAACTGCTGGAAGAAGATGGTGTGCAAGAAGTGCGAGAGACGCGGCCACCCGACGGACCACTGCCTCTTCGTATGCAAGTCATGTGGAGAGATCCACGAGGCCGGCCACTGCAAGATTGAAGATTTTTTTTAACATG
>CM047590.1:1608462-1618832 GCA_026184515.1 Peronosclerospora sorghi
AGTGTTGGTGATGACGCGATCACGTAACCTCCGTCAACCGCGACTGTAAACGAGGACCGAAATATCCATAGAAGGGATGAGGGCGGAACGTGTAAAAAAGGCGCAGGACGAAGTGAAGTGTATTTGTGATTTTCGGAATTACCTTGCATGGTAACGTCACACAATTGAGCGCAGACGAGGTGAAGGACTGTGCGAAAATCGCTGAAAGTTATGATGTCGATGATCAAGGGCTGTTGATCTACTGTGGAAATTCAGCTAAAGAAAAAGTCAGCTGTGATCAAGATGATCAAGATGATCGACCTTCTTCGGTCAAGATGGTCCGACCTGAGACCCTACATGCGGATGTCCTCCACCACTATCATGTTAGTTTGGAAGGAGGACATCAGGGTATATGGCGAACATATCAGCGGATCAGACGATATTATCATTGGCGTGGTCTATTCCGCAGCGTGCAAATATTTGTCGGGAAATGCGTAGATTGCGAGACGGTAAAGGGCCAACCTACGATCAAATGGATGTCGCCGGGAAAAATTGAGGCTACGTATCCATTTCAAGTGATAGTAATGGATCATATCCCGTCGCTACGTCGCTCAACGGATGGACATACCGAATTGTTGATCTGGACCGATCTGTTCACGGGTATGGTGATCGCGAAAGCTGGATCGTCTCGCACAGCGCAGAAAGTCGCTGAAAATTATGAAGAATGTGTATTTCGGCGATTTGGGGCTAGTGAGGTGATCAGGCATGATCGGGAACCTGATTTTATGTCAGAAGTATTTCGTGCGTTCAACAAAATCGTGGGACGACGACAGAGTGCTACCATAGCATACCGTCCACAGTCGAACGGCAAGGCGGAAAGGACGGTGCAGATGATTACACGGGAAATAAAGATGTACGTATCAGATGTCGGCCAGAAAGATTGGAGCTTATACGCAGAGCGACTGGTATTCGCGCTAAACTCCACGCCTGATCGCATTCGCGGAGAGACACCATTTTATTTGGCGTATGGGTGGGATCCGCGATCATCGTTGGAATCAACATTACAACTAGGTGGAATTCGGCGTAAAGACCGGGATGATCGTCGGTGGAGATATAAGTTGCAGAAAGATTACAGATACGCCCGTGACCAAGTGATCACTCGTTTGCACCAAGCGATGGCTGATCTAGCTGAAAAGCACAATGAGCAAGTGATACCACACAAGATCGAAGCTGGATCAAGGGTCTGGTTATATCTAGATAGGGTGAAAGAAGGGTTCGCGAAGAAACTGGCGCATATGTGGCATGGAACCTTCAGAGTCGATGAGGTGATCGGTGATCATGCGGTGAGATTGGTTACAGCTGGCACCAATTATCGCATGTTCCCAGTGGTGCACCTGTCCAAGTTGAAATCGGTCAAGGAATTTCCAGATCGCCCTACTACTGCGCTAACAGCTGGGGTAGAGGATCGTTTTGACTTCGATGAAGATTTGCTATCCGAAGACAGCTGGGAAAGGACGCTAAATCCAGATGAATTTAAAGTTGATCGTATCACCGATGTCCGATCTGGTCGAAAGAGTAGGTATGAAAGAACGTTACGCGAATATCAAGTCTACTGGAAAGGTTGTGCCGAGCTGTCGTGGGTAGACGAGACAGATCTGAGCTGTGATGCTCTGATCAAGGACTTCTAAAGGAAGATGATCAAAAGACATCGGTTTGACGTAATGCAAGTGGACGAAGAGTCCAACTAATTCGTGATCGATGAACCGATAGTGGGATTATGATCGAAGAACCCCCGATTGAAGAAAATGATTGATGAAACCCACAATGGATGAAAAAATGACGAATGACTTGAAGTGGTGTGTTTACGATGGATATTGCGAGGTATTGTGATGGAGTAACGTCAGATGAGCCGACGGAAGACCAATTTATATTTTACATGGAAAAGTAACGAAGCAACAGGTAGAAATGGCATGATCAAGAGTGTTTACTGATTAAAGAAGAAGTGATCAGCCAATTAATCATACCCATAAAACTTACGGCGGATGCGGGGATGTTCCGGCCAGGGTGATCTTCAGGAGAAAGACGATATTGGATCCACCAAGGTTCAAAGTCATCAAGCTCGTTCAGCGCGTCTGATAGGGTCCGAGGTGACGGGTCCGATAGGAACCCTGGGTACCACGCCCCAACATCGGCCGGGGAAAACTTCAAGGGACGGTTTCGAGCGCAATGGGTGATTGAAGGGTCCAGGAAGATGTCGAGATCACACTTCCTGTCGATCATGCCCTGCAAGACGAATTCCACGACTCTCTTCCATGTTTCCCCGAACCGACTTCTGCGCTGACGTCGACCTTGGTAATACTCTCGGAAGAACTCATCGCTCTCGCGGAGGCCTCTATCGATGGGGAGATAATGTTTCGACTCCCAGATCGCCTGCGCGTGATGGTTGAGAAACGACCGGTACTTCGCCTCAAAGTCGGCAAGCCAGCCGACTGAGCGGAAAGAGGCGGGTGGCACATGGTCTTGAAGATATCCCAGGGGCGCTGAGAATATAACCGCTCTACCTCCGGCTGGGTGATCAAGTGACAATACCACTGATCGGCTGAAGGGGCGCGCGTGGCGACTGGAAACAACCATCCTTCGGGGCGTGTCAAGTAGTCGAAGACCACTTGTGCCGAGATGTTATGCAGATCGAAACCACTAAGTTGACTCGGAGTCCACGGCAAGATGTCGTCATCTACTGCACCATCAGTCACCATGATCAACGACTTTAAATCATCCGTACAAGGAAAGAGGAACCCAGCAGAGCCTTGATCAAGCAAATCCTCACTCCCGAACTCGCTGATTGCTGGAGTGGACGGAATTGAGGCCATCAGGCCAGGGGAATCATCATGATCGTCCTGATCAGTACTTGACGAATGATCATCCTCTGACTTCTCCTCCGAAATGGGAGGAAGGAGGCGTTGTCGCTTGGACCGAGAGGAAGCTCGTGAAGGTGGAGTACGTCTTTTAGACGAAGAAGCGAATCGACTGATCGAGTCTTCTGTAGAATCATCTTGAAGGTCAGCAGGCGATGCAGCCTGATCAGAACCTGCAAGAGAAGTTCTGGCGACCGGGTTGATCTGCATCTGAAGTGACATTCCAGCCAACTGGGTTTGGAGGTTCGAGTGGAATGAACGCAATTGCGTAACTTCATCTCGAGCCTGTTGCAGCTGATCGCGCAGCGCGTCGCGATCTGCCTATGATAGCGGTATATTCGTCCATCTTCAGGTGATTGGCTTTATTTTCTTTCCGGAGGCGATCACGTTGACTTGCATCTCTCAACCTCGGAGTTGAGTCGGAGCGCCTGCTCGACCATTCGCTGGTTCTTAGAAACGGCCTGATCATATTATTCTTTTATCACGCTCACGTGCTGCTGAAGTTGATCAAGCGTCGCTTGATGAGGAAGTGCCGTGAGAAGTGAGATCTCTTGAGTTTGATCAACGATGGTCTATTCTTGCACCTATCGTAGATAGCGATCGCGATCACGACTGCTCTCCAGATCGCGGATCTGGGCGCGTTGATCGGCTTGGGTTTTCTCTTGATCGGATATGGTCTTCTCGGCGGTCCTTAACTTGGACCTGAGATCGTTGACTGCAGTACCGACAAAATCACGCAGGGAAACAAGCTGTTTAAGGGCGGCCCGCTCGATCTCGGCATCACGATCCGCCACGTTACGGTTGGAGCAAGCGAACAGCTGTCGAAGAACCGAGACAGTGTCTTCGCTTACCGCGAGCGAGTTGGGTAGCACAGCGATCTGCTCATCGCGTGCGTGGAGCGTCGCTTGCATGCTATAAACCTGATTGAACGCGGCGATCAGCTGTTCAGCCGTGGCCAGATCTACGGCAAGAGCGTTAGCTGTGGTCGCTGGGGCATCGTCTGTTATGGATCGCATGAGAGAAATGCAGAAATTCCTGATCGCGAGAGCCTGATCGATGATGTCACGGTTGGTGGAGGATGAACGCCTGATCGCGATGGGTGTACCACTAAACGGTAACGGACGGATCGATTGTGACCTGATCGACGGGAGAAAGGGCAGATTGATGGGGGCTGATCGCCTGATCGAGGATGTCATGATTAATGGGTGTGGACAACATGATCGACGGTGGCATGATCTTCTGTAATCAACGGCATGATCGACCCCCGCCCCAACCGCTGTACGGCTGGGACGAAGTTCAGGGGCGGCTGTGGTGAAGTGTGCCATAAAATTGGTACCATTGTGGGGACAATTATGGGTGTGACAGTGGGCACAACCGGGTGAGTAATTGCGTGTACAATTGTGTGTACTACTGTGTATACAGTTGTGTGTACAACTGTGGTGTACATGGACGGGATATATACGGGGCATCGTGAGAAGATACGACTATGTACAGGTACCTAATGAACAGCAACGAACGACGGATAAATCAGGTCGACTGGTAGACTGAGTATGCTGGAATGGGTAGTTCTTATTGGTAGATATTAGGTAATTGGTAGTTCTAGGGATATAAGCAATAATAAAGTTCTCCTTTGCGTCCAACCTCCTAGGACACCTACAGGGACGGCACCTTTGCGCCCCTCTCTTCTAAGTACCTCTACGTACCGGGCGGGAGCACCTAGTGCGTTTTTGTCCCACCGGCAGGCGTAGAGCGTTGAGAACTCGCCCCGCAACTCCGCCCGCTGTGTCAGCGGTTCTTCTTTAAAGGTTTTTGGTCTCGGGAACGTGATTGAGCAGTGCGCTCTCACCTCTTTCCCTTTTGGTTCACGTTTGGCCCCTAGAGTTCGGCTGCTATAAGCGCCCCACGGGAACTCTAGGTGGATTTAGTGAAATTCCTCTCCCTCGTAGGTCTAGGCTAAGAATACATTTATATTGGGTATTCTGTTAGCTGATTAAGACTCCAGAGGCTCCGTGATCGGGCAGTGAAGATTTCCGCTGCCTGATAAAGTACCCCCTTCGCTGATTAACACCAGATCGACATTCTACAACCTGCGACCTGCGTTCATCTGTACGCAACTCACGCCAACTAGTGCCTGATCGACTAAATCGATCAGACCGATCAGGTCGATCACGATCTGTAATTTTCATCTATTGGCCCTGATCATCCCTGATCACCCCAGATCAACGTAGTATTACATATAGTTTATATTAGTTTAAATTAATTTAGGCTAATTACATATTAAATATATTCAGTTTACATTTCAATCTAAAGTGCAGTCACGCGACCTCGACCGGTCGCGCGAGCAGTGAGTGTCGTAGGTAAGAGGGAGTCCTCCCTTTACCTACATCCCGTAAAGGGAACACAGCCGTTAAGGCTAATTAGTAAACCAACCCGGGAATCTTGGCCCCGAGTAGGAGATCTCTCCTACTAAGCCCTTTATAAGGGCGTATCGGCTAAGTAGCGGTAGACACCGCTTTAAGGAAGAGTCTTCCTCTGTGTGCTAGCCGCACCGTGCGTATACGCACCGGCTACATCTGGTAGCACTTGTAGTCAATCCAACACCTGCGTTGGTAGACTAAGGCATCCTCTGCAAAGGATGGATCAGGACGATTGGGATAGTTTGACCCTCTTCCAGAAGGAAGCCTTTAAAAGGCTGTTATCCTTACTGGATGACGAAGGCAAAGCAGCTCCTAGTGGAGCAGGGTCTTGAGGCCGTAAAGGCAAGGTTAAATGCTCTCATCGCTCATGAGGCGAGTTGTAGTGGAGGTCGTTCCACGGGGGTGCGTCCCCCATTGTCCTTTAAGATAAAGGAATTCTCTGGGGAAAAAGGTGATAACCTTTATTTGTGGTTACGAGAGGTCGAAACGGCCTTCGCCACAGCGAATGTGATCAGTGATCACTTTCAAGTGGTACTTGCGCTGACCCATCTTACGGGTAATGCCCGTTCATGGGCGCTTACGTGTTCGGACTCGGTCACGAACGTGTTCCCTACCTGGCAGGTCCTTAAGCAGAAGATTATGGACATGTATGCAACGCCTGATCTGGTTTTCCAGAATCAGCTGGCGTTTCTGAGGTGCCGTCAGGTCACCAAGGACTTGGAAACATACATCCAAGAACTTAGGACCCTGTTGGCAGGGATGTACGCGAAAGCGTATTCGGACGATGTGTCCATTCCCGTCTTAATGGGAGGCCTGAGAGAAGGGCCAGCACGTTGGGAATTGTTCCGATGCCGACTCTCTGGAGGAGGCGTTCAATATGGCGTTTAACGCCGAGAGGAATTTCCGTTCCTCTAAGGTGGGTCCTGAAGCCATGGACCTGAGTCAGGTCGAAGCGGAGGAGAAACCTCCCGCTAAGAGTCACTCTGACTCCTTTCCGCAGGGCTTCGGAGCGTAGCTCCAGGAAATGTTGCAGCGGCAGGGGCCCTGAGATGCTTCCTGTGTGGAAGCGCGGATCATCTGCGGAACAGATGTCCGCGGAACTCCCAGCGAGATATTCGCTTTAAGGGGCTAAGGGTTGGGAAGAAGCCCTTGCCCAAGCCGTCGGGAAACGACGGCTCCCAGTAGGTGCGGGGCTCCCTACTGGGGGATCCCTCAGTGCTGTTAAACCCCAGGGTAGGGGACGACAGCAAAAAGCCCCGAGGGAAACGGTGCCTTCTAGCACCGAGTTGGTGTACCAGCCAGGTTTTCTGGTCGTCCTTGCGGACGTGAAAGGCTTTGATAAGCCTTGGAAAGTCTTGATAGACTCTGGAGCGTCTGAAAATTATGTCAGACGGGCTTCTGTAGAGAAGAGTCGGCTGTATGCCGAGGCCCTAGAGGCACGTTCTCGTGACGTTGTCACGGTCCGTCTTGCGACGGGCGTACAGGTTTCTGTACCCAAGGTACCTATTGACCTTAAGCTGAAGTTTGCAGAATTCGACAGCTTAGAAAGTTGCATAGTCCTGGATTTGGACTCGAGGTATGACCTCATTCTGGGCATGAAGTGGCTGGAACGCCACGAGCCATGGATAGACTGGAAGTCTAAGTCCATTGGCTCAACGCACCCGCGGTAGGGTGAAGCATTGGCGAGTCATGAACCCACCTTTGCTCGATCGCAAAAGCGATACTGGCGTGAGATGCCAGAGATTGGGATGTCTGAGGTGATCAGTCCCAATGAGGTCAAGGAAGAGTTCCTTAACGAGGGGGATTCGGCGGTTAATCTCCGCGCCAATACAGGCGAGACTGGTGAGTCGCCAGTGGTAGAGGTGGATTCCTCTGAGGTTAAGCGCGAGGCGCTTAGAGAAGAGACCCGAAGTTCGTCTCTTCTGCAGGTCGGAACTGATTCCGACCACGCCGTGTTCGGCGAACAAGTTGCGACTCCAGTGGTAGGTGCAGAGACCCCCTGTGGTTAAGTGCGAGGCGCTTCCAAGCAAAAAGACCCGTAGTTCGTCCCTTTCGCACGTCGGAATTGATTCCGACCACGCTGTTGTAGGTGAGACCGGCGAGTCACCGGTGGTAGGGGTAGAAACCTCTGTGGATAGGCACGAGGCGCTTCCAATAGATGGGGCAATTGACTACCCCCATCTAGGTCCCGGGATGAGTCCCGAAGCCAGTAGTCAGCAGTCCTATTGGATGCTGAATAGTGTGACAGGTGTTGTCACAGAAGGCGTAAGTCTTGAACGGTTGACTGGGGTAGGCGAACTGTTGTCGTTGGAGGAGATGTCCTTCAACGAGTTTGAAAACTGCTTTGAAAGCAGATGAAATCGACGAGGTTGTCGTTTTACGTCCGGAAGAGGAGTTGAACTCCTCATCCACGATGGACGAGTCAGTTTTGGTGCAAACTAAACAGGCATTGAATGCCTGAAGAGGCCTCAAGATCCTCGCGGATCCTGAGGACCCTTACCATTCCTTGTTAAAGGAATTTGGAGATGTCATTAGTGACAAACCGCCGATGAGGTTACCACCGGATTGGGGAGTCCGACACGAAATCGATTTGGTTGCTGGAACCAAATACTGAGGCAGTGGACTCTCCCCAAGGACCAATGCGACGTCATCGAAGCATTCTTCAAGGGGAAAGTAGAGGCAGGGATGGTACGGGAGAGCAAGTCTCCCCATTCATCTCCCACTTTTTGTGTTCGTAAGCCGAACGGAAAGTGGCGCATTTTGCATGCGTACAATAAGCTGAATGCAGCTACTGTACCCATGCAGACTCCGATTCCTCGGAAGGATGTCCTCCAGAACAATATGGCGGGCTGTATTGTGTACAGTGCCTTAGATCTGGTGGACGGGTATTATCAGGTGCTCATGCGAGCATCCGATATTCCGCTTACAGCGGTCAGCACGCCTAGTGGCATGCTGTGGGAGTGGTTTGTTATGCCGTAGGGGATTTCGAATGCGCCAGCGACTTTTAATCGCTTGGTGACTCAACTCTTCCGCCCTCATAAAAAGTACACTCAGACGTACTTCGACGATATATTCGTTCATAGTCGCGCGGAAGGCGACTCGTCTGATGTTCAGACGCACCTTATACACCTTCGAGCTGTGCTCGAACGTATGCGAGAGCATAAGTTATATGCGAACGCATCCAAATGTATCTTTGGTGCTGAGGAAATTCCTTTCCTCGGATGCTTCATCGGTAAGGATGGAGTGCGGGCGGATCCCGCGAAGGTGAAAGCCATTGTGGAGTGGCCTTCGCCTGTAAATCTTAGAGATTTACAGCGAAAACTACGCTGAAATGGCGAAGCCATTGACCGACCTTCTTAAGAAGGATGTTGATTGGTGTTGGGAAACCAAACACCAAAACGCTTTTGAAGCGGTAAAGGGGAGCTTATTAAAAGCTCCCGTTCTTGCTCTCCCAGATTCTGGGAAACCATTTATTGTCGTCTGCCACGCCTCCGATTTCGCAATCGTATGTGCTTTGTTACAAGCAGACGATGCAGGAAGGGAACGCGTAATTGCGTTTGAGTCGAGTCAGCTTAAAGCTGCGGAACGGAATTATCCCGTTCATGACAAGGAGCTACTTGCAATGAAGTATGCTCTTGTCAAATTTAGGATTCACCTACTCGGCTCAAAGCCGTTCGTGGTTTATACTGACTACGCGTCCTTACGGACAGCGACAAAGTCGCCTCATCTCTCGCAACGGATGGCCCGTTGGCTCTCCTTCTTTCCGGAGTACAACTTTGAGGTTAAGTATAAACCTGGCAAGCAGAACGTGCTTTCAGACGCGTTATCGCGTCGTCCCGATTACGAGCTCGCTCACTCGACAGTCGTCACCACATCTGTGGTGGATCTTATACGCCAGGCGTATGAGAAAGACCCACAGTGTACGGCGCTTATCAGCGCGTTAGGTGAAAAGCGTCTTGGCTCGTCTGAGACAACCCTGTCAAGTCGAGTTAAAGCTCGTTTACACCGTTACAGGTACTGTGACGGTCTGATATTTTATAGCACGATCGCGGAGGACACTCCGCGGGTGGTAGTTCCTCATGATGAGGAACTGAAGTATATAGTCCTCTTTGAGGCACATGACGCCCCAAAACTACCGGGGGTCATTTAGGTCGGGATAAGACCTACAGCGCTTTAAGCGCTCTGTATTGGTGGCCCAACATGTATAAGTGGGTTGGTGCGTATATACGCACCTGTGAGACGTGTCAGAGGGTCAAACCCTCTGCAAGTTCAGCTGCGCCTTTAGCGAGCTTATCGGTTCCAACGGAGTGTTGGAAATCCATTAGATTGGATTTATCTTCGGTTTTCCGAAGGATAAGGCCGGGAACTCCGGCTTATTGGTCTTCGTAGACCGATTGAGCAAGATGGCTCACCTGGCGGCGGTGCCAGAGTCCATAGATGGACATGGAACAGCGACAGTGTTCCTAGACCGTATCTTTCGGCAGCATCGTCTACCCGATTCCGTTGTGTCGGATCGGAATCCCCGTTTTACGGGACAACTCTGGGGAGCGTTGTTTAATGTGCTAGGCGCCAAGCTCCTCATGTCCACTGCGGATCATCCGCAGACGGACGGTCAGGCGGAACGCTTTAATCGCGTTGTGGAGGATATTCTCCGGAGTTTATGTCCGGATTCTCCAAAGAGTTGGAGTGAGATGCTTCCGATAGTTGAATTTGCTATCAACAATTAGGTACATGCATCTACGGGGTTTACCCCGTTTTACGTGAACGGATTGGTGAATCCGAGGGTTCCGTTGACGCCACGTGTGTGTGGCCCAGGGCTTGAGGGGGAGGATTCCCCGATGTCAGCCCTGTATCTGTGCGAAAGCACATCGATAAGTTCTTATCGACGCGCCTTAGTGTCTTACGACACGTCTGCGATGAACATGGCGGAAATCCAAGACAAGAAGAAGGAGCAAGCTGACCGCAAGGGGCGGCGTAACAAAAGGGTGTACAAAGTAGGAGAAAGTGTTTTATTAAACGCTAAAAATCTTCCTACACATGCAGTTTCAAATGTGTTGCG
>CM047590.1:1625683-1650695 GCA_026184515.1 Peronosclerospora sorghi
GTTGGAAGGCTGGGCGCGATGGTGGTAGTCAGGTTATCGATGCTAATGTTTTTGATTTCGAACTTGACTCCACCACACCTCCACCCTAGGGGCACCCCCACGTCCACGTGACTTTCGACCAATAGAAATACTAATATACAGAGGCATGGTTATTAATGAAGCTACCATTATATTAGCACCCCAGTCTTCAACCAATGAAGACGCATGTCTTTTTTTGCAAGAGCTCAACTGTTGGAAATTTTTGGCGAAACTCTTTTAGTGTATTTTCTTTCATTACGGAATTTCCCGTACACTTAGAGTGACCGAGAATGGCGCCCAGGGTGACGCCGAATACGTCCTTCGTTTCTGACAGTGTCACTGTCACAATCTTCGAGCGATCACCCCACTCCGCCAGGAACGTCATGATGAACGTCTGGGAAAACACCTGAATCACGCCTTCCGTCACGTAATCTGCTTTTTTTCTTGCTTTCTTCCAGTTGTCTGCAATAACATCAAATACAGGAAGCAACAACCACCTTTCTAGTACACTAGGATCTTATCGGAAGAGCCAAAACGCCTCCGTACCGTCCTGTATCGCATCTTCATCCTTCTTCCCCATCCGTTCTTCTTTCACATCTGTCAATTCCTCCTACGGGCCTCTTTAAATCAAATCATAGCAGTAACCACAAAAGCACCTTAGTGCAAGCCTCCACTCTTCCCATCATTTTTTTTGCCTCATCACCTGCTTACGCTGCATTCATCTCCCTCGCATCTTATAACATCTTGACTCCAAAGACCACAAACTGGAACGTGACACAATTTAATTCTGTATTCAGTATTATCAGGAGCTGCAAGATACTTTTCTCCTACTTACCAGCATTGCACCCATATTATGCGTCAAACTAGGCGGCAGGAATTTTGTAGCCACGACACCCATGACCACCTATAGTACCGTCATCATAATTAGGGTACTAATAGTACCCGCAAAAAACACGACACGGTTTTTTCATACTCAAAATAGCTGCAATAAATAACGTCTCGTCCCCAATTTCCGTGGCCCAAATTGTCAGCAGACCGCTCACAAAGCCCGACCAGAAAGTCTGCGGTCCAGGTCCACCAGTACGTAATTTTGGTCGTGCTCTACCAAAGACGATTCCACATCCAGTCGCAGCTCCAGCTGGAAATGTACCTAAAAAGGATTCAGCGCCTGCTTGACCGAATCCGTGAATGCGAAAACAGGGGCATTTTAGGATTTTTTTGAGAAAGAGGGGCATTTTAGAATCTTTTGCCAAAACAGGAGCATATCAGACATTATCTCTATAAATGTAGGTAGATGTAAAGCGCTATTTTAACCAATATATACTATTAGTAGCAATATTCATCTCTATTGGTGGAAAGTTACGTGGGGGTGCCCCTAGGTTGGAGGGAGGTGCGGGTAGGGCGACCCTAAATAAAATACCATCAGCATGGTAAAATAGTTTCTAACATAATTTCCGGTTCAGAATGGATATATCTTAGATATAGTATACCATCAACTTAGTAAGGTTGTTGACTGGTCGGTACCCGATGCAAATCTAATATCGGTCCCGTTCTTTTTGATTAAGATCACGGTGAGAGAGTCAAGTCGACTGTCGGGTGCTTTATCAGATTGAAAAAAGGTCCCTCATCGTGCTTGTAACAATGTAACGGTGACAAGACAGTAATGGTCTTTCCGACCAGCATCGTGAAGTAAACATCCAAAACCCGTAGAAGCGCCAGAACATCCTTTTCGACGGGTCTGTATTTAAGCTCACCATTCTTCAATGTTCGGCTGGCGAATGCGACGGGACAATACACTTGATCATGTTCTTGTACCAGCGCGGCGGATACCGCCCATTTGCTAGCGTAAACCACGATCACCGGCGTTTTGTTCTGATCAAAGTGGCGCAGGGTTGGGGCTGACGCAATCTTCGCTTTCAGCATGCTGAATGCTACTTTTGCCCTGATTAATCGATCGCCCTCATGATCCGAATTCTCCTTGCTCAATGATCGGCTGTTTAACTCTTGATAATCTATCTCCCTTAATTCGTAGAGTACAGCGGCATAGATCGCGAAATCTTCAATAAATCGACGGTAGATGTTCAATCTTCCCAAAAACGATTGCATAGCACGTAAGGTGCCAGGGAAAGGCAAATCGATCAGCTCATCCAAATTTTTTGGATTTGTTTCCAAGAGACATGATGCCCTAAATAAGGAACTTCACTTCGCCCCCAGTACGATTTAGCCACACTGATCGACCAGTTCCACTAATCGCACTTTTCCAACAGGTGCCGCACCTTGTCACACAGGGTAGCCCATGTAGGTGTGGGATCAAAATATCATCGATATATGACCGCCGCTGCAGCACAGACGGGCCCGGTGTCTGGTCGAGCTCTCCCACAGTAAATACATCAGCCACTTCGTCCGCGCCGTCCTTAACCTTGCGATACCCGTATAATGCATTATCAATCAGCCGCTGGTAGATTTGCGGAGCATTTTTTAGGCCAAAGGTCATCCTATTCCATTCAAACAATCCAAACGGAGTGACAAACGCCGAAATCTGACGTGCTCGATCGGTCATAGACACGACCCAAAAACCGCTCGCCATATCCAAAGAGCAAAACCACAGCGCTTATCCAAATCTTCGAGTAGATCAGAGATCAGGGGCATTGGGTATACCATTAAACGTGTGAGTTGATTCACCGCGCGATAATCGATACATAAGCGAATATCAACCCCATTCTTTTTCACGATGATCACTATAGGTGATGCCCAGGGAGGCGTAGACGGCTGAATGATCTTGTAGCCAATAACCCCTTGATCAAAGCCGATAACTTCTCGCGAAATTGCTGAGCCACATTTCGACACTTTGGGCGGTCGGGTGCGCATTGCCTACATCGATATCACAAACAGCTCCACGTGCAGCAGGAGGTAGGGCGTTCCCTTTCCCGATCAACAGATGTTTCTTCGCCCAAATTATATCGCGAAGCTGATCAATTTCTTCTGCCGTGTTGACCAAGGGGTATCCGACTAGCAAATCATCTTTAGTCACCTCTTCGGTGCCTGCAGATACTTCGGGCAACATATCAAGCTGCTTCTCTAATTTTTCCACGTACAAATCTCCACCTTCATGGTAACAGACTTGATCATCGATAGGGATTACACCAAATTCGCTAGGATCGGCTGAGACAGGGTGATCACGCGTATCTTGACTAGGCGTATCTCTTGTAACAGGTTGTTCAACTCCGTGATCCAAGGTCGGACCTTTCGTCCCCGGCTCCTGATTGCACCACGCTTGCACCTCTTGAAATTTTTGCGACCCTCCGGTTACCAATGCCACAGATGTGACGATAGGGTCCGTAGGACGCACTAAAATGCTTCGAGGAGTGGGATACTCCCTCTTCTCGACTAGGGGACCTTGATAGACCTTTCTTGATCGTGATTCACAGAATCGGTAGACGCTTGTGTGATGAAGTGTACCACAATTTTGGTCACTTTTGGTCAAGGCAGTTGGTCGAGTTTTCGATTGGTCTAAACAAGGGGGCTTCTTAGACTATCAGATTGAAGGAGTATCAAGAACGCAGGTCTTGGGTGAGTCACCTGACATTGGGTATTTTACATAATTTTGTGTGGGTACATTAGGGACCCCAGGAAGGTAGTATTATTGGTTAGTTGCGGATTTTCCAAGTAAGTGTATTTTGGTTGCGGATTTTCCAAGTAAAAGTCTTTTGGTCTAGGAATAAGTGGCAAAAACCTCTTCTGGTCTTGGTCTACACCGCAGCAAGGGGTCGCCGTTATTCTTTTCACGTACACTAGTCGCCTCCGCCCGCCGCGGAGTGTTTGGGGGCAGAGGGTTGAATTATCCCCTCTCGTCCATTATACCCGGTCTGGACGCGCCGCACGCGCACTTTGGCCCACCGGAAGTCCCTCGACGGGAGTACGATTTGGCGATCTCAACGCCTCAACTCAAGTAAGTTTGGAACGTGCTATCCACTGGATTGGTCTTGGCGTGGAGATATCGTTTGTGGAGTTTCACGAGCATATTGGGTCTTTACGCGGCCATATTGGCTTGTTTTAATATTGTTTGGAAACTAGACCGGTTTTGGTCTTATTTCGTATTGGTCAGGGGCTAGACCGGAACGGTCGGTCTACCCTCTATTATTTCGTATTAGTCAGGTCTAGATCGTTTGGACGATCGACCTATTGGAATCTATCTTTCGGAAGTGTTTCTGGTCTGTACGTACCTGGGGTGAAGAGTTCCGCCCTAGGTACACCTAGTCAGCACGGTCTCCGATATTGAAGACAGAATCAGATCGATCTGCGATCCCGATCCACCGAGTGTGTAACTACCCCATTCCATTGGGGAACAAGGTGAGATAAACTTAAGTTAATCAGACCAAGTGTCTTTGGACGATGACCGGTCGTCTGCCAGCAGCGGACAATCGGACCAGACTTCGAGTGGAGGTCCGCGGGGTACCCCCCCGTAAGTTGGAAGGCTGGGCACGATGGTGGTGGTCAGGTTGTCGATACAAATGTATTCGATTTCGAACTTGACTCTACCACAAGGGTGCGCGTGCCCGGATCACTTGGTGATCGTGGATATCACCGCGAGGTGTCATCAAAGATTGAATTTGAAGATTTGAATTTGAAATTGTTCTGGAGAGGGCGTAAGGAAAGGGTATCACCTTACGTCTTCGTTCTCGATAAGATGGCGATGTCCGGTCTGGCCTGGTGGAGGACCAGATCGGGATTAATAATTTTTTTCCTCCCCAAAAGGCTCCCACCGGAGCCGATCGGGACTATAGCAAGTCCTGCTATAGTCCCGGAAAGGATCAGGACCTTGGTCCTGATCCTATGTATGTGCATAAAAAAGTTGATGGAAAATTAAAAGACAAAAAATACTTGGAGGCTGATCAGAACGATCAGAACAACCTCCCCAAGGTCCCCAAGATTCCCAAGAAAGGGTTGGGAATGCCGGCCGACGAAGACGACCTCGAAGAAAAGTCGCAGGTCGGAGATAGAGGCATCACTGAAGAATACCTAAACAAGATGTATTACCTTTTTGAGCTGAAACGATTTGTTTGCTTTGACGTGGTCTTTCGGGTGTTGAACCTACAGATCTCCGACCATCTTCTCGGTCCCACTACCGAGCCGATCTAGAGTGATCGCCCATTACTGTTGGTGAAGAACCTGGTGGCGATGTTGGCGGATGTTGGCATTAAAATGCAGAACCCCGCCGATGTCCAAAAACTATTTGAATTTGATACTTGGAGGCTGAAATCGTCGATGTCGACCTTCCACGAACATTTGGTCCCACTGGTGGGGGCGGTTCGCCGCCCAACTCCCACCGCAGCAGCGAAGGTTGCTGAAGTCTCCACAGCGCTTGTTGACATTGGTTCTGATGACGAATCGGTTTATCAATCTCCACCGGCCTCGAATAGCTCATCAGAGTTGGAGACTGGTGTTGAGCGGATGACCATGGGGGTGGACCATGCCCAGCCGGAACAAAAAAAGGACGTACGGCAGCAAAGGGCTGATTGCCAGTCGGGGCTCCAGCGACCCCCACAGGCCTCAGTTCCGAAAAAGGAGGGTATCAACACGTTGCCCATGACTCCAGCTAACGTCCAAGCCATTTTTGAGACGATGATGGAGCGTTTCATGGAAGACCGGGTTAGACCACCTCTGCGCTCACATGTCCAAGACCGGTCTACCTAGAAAAGTGCCAATGTTTGCCGAGATGTGGATATGGAATGGGTAACATCTGTGGACAAGCCCACTCGAAGTGATAAGCAAGTCGGAAAAGGGAAGCGAAAGTCGGAAAAGGGAAGCGCAAGCCGCAACTGGCCAGTCCGCGTAGACCAAGCAAGACAAGTGAATGTGACATGGAGTCGGTCGGCGGTCTTGAAGACCACTGTGGGTCAGACGGTACGGGCGCTGGCAAGCCACGCAAGGCTAACCTAGCCTCCATATTGCTTACGACTTTGGATCTGCTGCGATTCCGCGCATCCGTATGGCCGCGACAACCGACCTCAAGGACTTCACTGGCAAGGATGCTGATGAAGACCAGGCCCGGTCTTGGTTCGGTCGGGTCAAGTCTGCGTTCCTGCGAGACCAGACCCCGAAAAGTGAAAAGTGTCTGATCTTACGGGATTTGTTGAAATGACCGGCTGCCAACTGGATCCAACAGTTAGGTCGGGATGTCCGGTCTGACTGGTACCAGCTATGTGCAGAGTTTGAAGGGCAATATTGTAACTCCGGATTTTCGAGTGCCCGCAAGTATCACCATATGCAGAAGCGGGCCGACGAAACACCGATCGCGTATTTGCATCGGTTGAACGTGGCTGCACTTCGTGCCGGCATAACAATTAAAGAGAATAACCCGCCGAACGGTGCTGCTCTGGAACATGTGGGTCACTACATTAGTACCCTTGACGATCAAGAACTGGCGGACCAGCTTACTATACTGCGTCTTAAGGACGCGGGTGACGTTGAACAGACTCTACGGACGCTACAGCAGTCGCGTAGCATGAGGGCGAAGAGTGCTGGTGGATCAGGTCGCTACCGATCCAAGACCTAGACCCAGACCGATCTGGTCAAGAGGCCCTGGACCAGATCGACCCGAGAGTTCAAGGCGATCGTAGCCGAAGACAGCACGGGGTCAGAAGGGGAAAGTGGAAGTCAATCCAGCCAGGAGTCGTCGGATGAAGACCAGTATCGTTACGTCTATGTTGCGGGACCTGCCCCGAAGACCAAGTCGAAGTCCGACCAGGTGGACCGGAAGGGAAGGAACGGAAGCAAGTCCGATCCAGACCGACCTCGTCAGAAGTGCTCCCACTGTGGGTCGAGCAAACATGATGGTCCAAACTGCTGGAAGAAGATGGTGTGCAGGAAGTGCGAGAGACGCGGCCACCCGACGGACCACTGCCTCTTCGTATGCAAGTCATGTTGAGAGATCCACGAGGCCGGCCACTGCAAGATTGAAGATTTTTTTTAACATGATACGCAAGTGGTACGTGCCGGACAAGCACGCGGGGATGCTGCCGCCGGACGCGGAAAATATGTTAAACTAGAACGCTCGCCAGGTTGGAATCTGGATCGAGCCGAGCGTTCTATGGTTCACATCTATGCATATGTCGGCAAGGAGGATAAGACCGACAATACACGTTCTATTCCAAATTGCGTCAACCGAGACCATCCGGTCTACAGTCTGAAGACCGATGAGTACTCCCGGGCTAAGGTGGTTATGCAGTTGGACTTGCTTCCTGGAGAATCCCGCGGATACTGGAAGTATCACGCGCCTGATAAATGGTTCAAGCAGGCGAAATCCTGTGGCAAGATTAATAACCAGAAGGCGACGATTTGTTCGACTCTGGAGCTGAAGTATCGATAATCGACTCCGCCTTTTCTCGTAAGGTTGGATGTCGTATAGACGATACCCAGAGACAAGAATGCGTCGGGATCGGCGAAAACTCTTATATTACCGAAGGAAGAACGCTTGTGAAAATTACTTTGTCGGGATCGCTGGTCTACTTTTTCAGCGCTTGGGTTGGCAAGTTGGCTGGTCAAGACGCTTTACTAGGAATGGATTTCATGGTCCCAGCTGGTATTCGCCTAGACCTGTCACATGGAGTGCTTACGCTCCCGGATGAGGTCCAGGTCCAGTTCGCTGGTCGAAGACCTCTGTATGGTTCGTATACCGATCTGGTCCGGTGGGACCAAGACCTCACTATCCCAGTTGGTCGGTCTGCCGATATCCCGGTTGAGAAAGGTTTTCGTTCGAGGAAGTTGTGGTTGACCAGAGGCGATCGGTGGGTCTCGACCTTCTTATTGAGTGCTGGGCGACGTGATTTTGTCCGTGTTACCAATAACGGTAACAAGCCGCTGACACTGGACAATAACACTATTGTCGGCATGTACTTAGCAGAAGGGAAGGTACCAAGGAAGATGGGGCTCGTCTCGATTGGGTCGAGGCGGTATGTCGAGTGGCAAAACCTGGCGTACCAATCGACCACCGATCTTATCAGCGATGATGGGTCGGTGGAAGAGAATAATACCTCACCTTTAGTGGAAAGACCAAGTTATGTCACCCCCAAAAAGATGTTGGTCCGAAGTAGGGCGCCGCAGTCACCAGGAACGGTGGACCATCAAGTAGACGAGCCGAGGCTAGTCAACGTGGTGTCAGCACAAGACCAGGCGACAGCGGAGAAAGAAACGGAAGAAGGGGAACATGAAGTTGCTAGGTCGGACCATGACGGTATTCCTAATCATACCGATATCAGTGAAGGACAGCCCGTCGATCAAGACCAGGGGCGTTCAGCCGGTCCAGATGGTCTAGTTGATATCGCCCCAGAAGATGAACAAGTCTGTATACATGAAGGCGGGGAACAGTACATTGAGGAGCTGGAAAGTCAAATGGCAGTCCTCCCTGAAGTGTCTGCCGACTCTCCCGAAGTTACAATGGATGATTTACAAGTGGGTGATCAAGACCTTAACAGTCCAGACCAGATCGAGCAGTTGAAGAATATCATATGGAAGAAAAGACATCTGCTGATCGGAAAGGGCAATGCCTTACCACCTGCAGCCCGTGGTGCGATTTGCGATATTGACGTTGGAGATGCCAAGCCGATTGCTCAGCGATGTCGACGCGTGGCGCCACAGTACCGTGAAAAGCTTTCTGATCTCATTAAAGGACTGTTGGTCACCAAGATTATTAGACCGTCGACCTCGCCATGGGCCTCGACGATCGTAATTTTTATCAAGAAGAACGGCGTTGACATTAGACTGTGCATCGACTATCGGCTGGTAAATAGGTTGACTAAACTCATGGTTTACCCGATGCCGCTGATTAATGATTTGTTGGAAGACCTGGACAAGACCTTGTGGTATTGTTCGCTGGACATGGCAAGTGGATTTTGGGTGGTCTCGATGACTGATCGAGCCCGTGAGATTTCCGCATTTGTGACACCGTTTGGTCTTTTCGAGTGGAACCGTATGCCGTTCGGTCTGAAGAACGCACCCCAGCTCTATCAAAGGTTGATAGACAACACACTGTACGGACACTTCAGAATCAAGACCGATCGGGACCCTGCCGAAAGTTATGATGTGTTTACAGAGGGTGAACCCGATCGGGAAAGAAGACCGTCCGTTCTAGGGAGGCGGTCGTACATCGACGACATTCTGATACCTACCTCGCCATGGAACGATCTGTGCGAGAAGGTTGAACGATTGTTGGAGACATGCGACCGCTGGAACCTGTCTATCAGCGCCATAAACAGTTTTTGGGGTATGTCCAAGGTCGCCTATTTAGGTCATATGGTCTCGAACAATGGTCTAGAGGGTAATCCCAAGGACCTGGATTCGCTGAGTAACCTCCCGTTCCCCATATCGATGAAGGCAATGGATTCCTTCCTGGGAAGCTTGAACTATTATAGCCGATTCATTGAAGACTTTGCTATCTACGCGGCTGGGCTGTACGAGCTCCGGGAAGTTGACTATCATATATTGCGCGAAGGAGATCGGGCAACTTAACAGGAGGGCGCCGACTCTGGTCTTGCTGCAGTTTGTCCGCAAGTGGAGGCCGAAGATCATATGAAGCGTGCACAGTTTGCCTTTGGTATGTTGAAGGTTAAGATGGCGACGGCACCGATTCTCAAGCATTTCGCTCCCGAAAAAGTGCCGACCATTATTGTATATGCCAGTAAGTGGGCTATCTCGGCCACTTTAGTGCAAGATCACGATGGTGTGTATCATCCAGTCACGTTTACGAGCCGGACGCTAAAACCAAATGAAGTGAACTATGGAATTGTCGAGAAAGAAGTTCTGGCGTTGCTACGAATTCTGGATGTGTGTTACAACCTGCTGGTCGGCCGACCTTTAAAGGTCCTGTCAAGACGGTCTACTTTGGCCTGGCTATTATCAGCCAATGGGATGGACGGACGTCTAGGTAGATGGTCGGCGGTATTGTCGCAGTGGACCCTCGAGGTCGTTAAGTGAACCGGTGGCGAGGAAGAGATATTGGGCACATTAGCTGCCAGTATCACCCTCGGTCTGAAGTGGACGAGGCATTGATAGCGATTGCCCCGAGGAAGCAACCTCGGCAGTCAGTTTCGAGACCGCCACCGACCGTCGACCATGATGAAGAGCTCTTGGTCTTAAGTTTTGACGGATCAGCAAGCGTGAAGAAGAAGGTCGGCGCCCATAGTGCCATATTGTGGAAGTTGCCACAATGGTCTATAGTTGCAGCCGCTGCCGATTTCACGCCGGATATTACTGTTAACGAGGCGGAGTACCGAGGTCTACTTCTATGTCTGGACCTGCTGTCGTCTCAAGAGAAGGGGCGAGTCATCATATGTGGTGACTCCAACCTAGTGATCAGGCAGATCACCGGAGAGATCGACTGCAAGGCTCCACGGCTGAGGTCGTTAAATGATCGGGTAATGAAGGCATTGAAATACCATCCCAACCACGAGCTGTTGCACGTGAAACGGGACTGTAACAGAAGCGCTGAATACCTCGCGACCAAGGCCATGCGAGACCAGACAGGGGCAACAATCACCGAGGAGGCCGTTCTTGATGAATTGATGAATATAAACAGGCTCCCCGAGGTGATCGGACCCAAGAACGCCCCAGTACAGATGCATGTGATGGTCGCGACTAGATCGAAAGCTCAGAAGTCTCGCCGACCGTTCCCAAAGGAAAGTTTGAACGAATATGCAGTGCAACAGTTAAGGATGGAACGGATCCTCAAGGTGCAGGACGAAGAAGAATGGATTATGAACCTGAAGACCTACCTGCGTGGTGAACTGTCCAAGTTGACGAACGATCAAGCGAAAGAGTGAATCAAGATCGCGGATAGCTACGAAGTGGATGATAATGGATTATTGTATTACTGCAGCGATGACGACCAAGACAGTGCAGACCGGGACCGACTGGCGAAATTAGTGATCCCCGAGTTGCTGCAGCCGGATGTCCTTCATCACTATCACGTGAGTCTAGAAGGGGGACATCAGGGCATAGGCAGGACCTATCACAAGATCAGGTCCCACTTCCACTGGAGAGGTCTTTTCCGCAGTGTGCAGAAATATGTGGGCTGTTGCACGGATTGCGAGACCGGAAAGGATAGACCGGTAATCAAGGGGCGATCGCCCGGAAATATCGAAGCTACCTACCCTTTCCAGGTCATAGTGATGGACCACATACCGTCACTGCCTAGATCGACGCGCGGCAACACTGAGCTGCTGATCTAGGTAGACCTGTTCACTGGTCTAGTTATTGCGAAGGCAAGTGCATCTCGGTCTGCGGAGCAGATCGCCCAGAACTACGAACAATGTGTGTTCCGAAGATTCGGCGCCAGCGAGGTCATCAGGCACGATCGGGAACCCGGTTTTATGGCCGAGGTGTTCCGGTCGTTCAATAACATGCTCGGCCAGAAACAGAGTGCGACGATGGCATACCGTCCGCAAGCAAATGGATCGGCGGAACGCATGGTGCAGACCATAACGAGGGCGATCAAGATGTACGTTGCTGACCCAGACCAGCGCGATTGGGACGAATACGCTGAAAGGCTGGTGTTTGCACTCAACTTGTCGACCGATCGGGTCCGAGGAGAAACGCCTTTTTATCTTGCGTATGGAGGGGACCCTCGGTCGACACTGGAAGCTGCGATACATATCGGTTGCACCCGGACCCGCTATCGCGATGATCGACGCTGGCGCATGCAGGTCCAGAAACACTACCATCATGCAAAAGAAGTAGTCAACGAAAAGCTGCGTCAGGCCACACAAGACCGGGCATACCGGACCAATGACCAGGTACGACCCCACGGTATAGAACCAGGGGCGAGGGTATGGCTATACCTAGACCGAGTGAAAGAGGGCTATGCGAAGAAGCTGGCTCACATGTGGCACGGCCCTTTCCGTGTTGCCGAGCTGATCGGTGAGCACGCTGCCCGTCTAGTAACAACTGGTACAGATTACAAGGTCTTCCTGATCGTGCATGTGTCCAAGTTGAAGCTGGTCCGAGAATTTCCTGATCGACCCAAAACTCCCTGTCTGGTAGACGAAGAAAAAAGATTTGATTTCGATGAAGCGTTACCGCCGGAGGACAGTTGGGAACGACCATTAGAGGAAGACGAGTTTGAAGTATAGAAGGTCTTAGATGTTCGGTCGACCAAGAAGACCAGGTTCGGTCGGAATCACCGAGAGTACCTGGTCCGATGGAAGGACCATGATGAATCAACTTGGGTCGACGAGCTCGACCTGAATTGTGGGGCTCTTCTACGAGAATTCGAACGAGAACGAGTCAGTCGTAATCGCTTCGCAGTGATGCAGACCCATGAAGACCAAGACCAAGACACGCAGTAGCATCGGTCGGTCTAGACCGGTGTGAAGATGTGGAAGGTCCGGAGTTGATGTGAAATTGTGATGAACTGTGACGAATTGGAGTAGCGGAATGACGAATGTGATGACTATTTTTCGTGATGGGGGTGGAACTGTTTACGATAACGTGTTCGGTGCAACTATGGAGAGAGTGGTAAAATTAGTTCAAGTGATTTGACGATCGGACATATGAAAAAGAAATGATGACATGTATTACGAGTTATCTGGTCGACTACCTGTGACTTCACTTTCTATCGCCCACAGACGGCCGATGAACATCGACGGATGATTTTTCACTTGATCCTGAAACTGGTTACGCTAGGGTTCCTTCCGGTCAAGCTGTACCAAAGCATCCTTGAGGTCCGCGACCGGCTCAGCGCAATCAAGACCGGGGTACCATATGCCGTCGTCGGCCAGCAGTCTGGTCTTCTCAACGCTACGCCTCGGTATGTGGAGGAACACCGGGTACAAGAATACGTCGACGCCACACTCGCGGGCTCGCATCCCGTCCAAAATGTACTGGCACAGGGACTGCCAAGCCTCGCCCGCCCGAATTCGACGTCGCTTGCGTTTGCTCAGGAACGTCGCCAGGCCCGGATCTTGTCGCACCCGGTCGGGGGGAAGCATAAAGTAGTGGGACGCTTCCCAAATTGCATGGCCGTGGATCTTGTTGAATTTTTTCACCCGGCCTAGCAAAGTGCCGATCCACGGAGTCAAGTGGAACACAAGTCCTATCTTGGGGTGTTCGAAAAATTTTCATGGCTCATCGCCGTATAGGCGGGAGATCTGCGCCGACGTAATCAAGTCCTCCCTCCATGCAGAAGCGGCAGGGGTTTTCTTGGCCGGTGGAAAAAGCCAGGGGTCCGGGCGGGAGAAAGACCGGTCCAGAAGATGCTTGGTCAGGGTAGACCGGCGCAAACAGCCGATTTGCCCCGACGACCACGGCAAAGTGATTTCAAACGTCCGCGGCGGAAGGGAGCTGGTGTCAACCGCCATGTTCTTCAGTAGAGCGTACTTGTGAAGCTCGGATGTCCCGGGGAGAACTGAAGGCGCCGGCTTCACTGATGTCGATACTGGTGTGGCGTCACTTGGCAAACCGGTATTCTGTTCTGACCCCAATGTCGACGCCACTTGGATGAAACTTTCACGTAAAAAAAAAAATTCGTTCAAGACTTGGACTGGATGGCGACCATAAACTCGGAATCGCAGGACCCTTCGCTGGAGTCCTCCTCGGACGAGACCCCTGTGTGCTTGGTGCGATTTGCAGTACGGCGCGAGGGCGCTCGACTTTCCGAGGGGCTGTAGATTTCGTCCGTGTCCGAGTCCGGGTCCATAAGAAGCGCCTGTGTCTTGGCACGCTTATGAGGCACTGCACGCTTCCCCCCCAGTCTCGTTCCGCGCACTTCTTCGATTTTTGTACAATTTCGGGCTGCTGAATATCAGCCAATGAACGATGCCGGTCTTGGTACTGCTGCAAGCGGTCCATGTCTTGCTCCGAGGCGACTAAGATTGCCGACGCAGACCAATCTATGCTGGAGGAAGCAGCCGAACACGGATGCAGCAAGTTTATCAAGCGCTGGCGGCACTGGTTTTGTGGTGGAGTCAAGTTCGAAATCGAAAACATTAGCATCGATAAGCTGACTACCACCATCGCGCCCAGCCTTCCAACTTTCGGAGGGGGTACTCCGCGGACCACTACTCGAGATCTGGTCCAATCGTCCGCTGCAAGCAGACGACCGGTCGTCATCAGAACCCACTTGGTCCGATTGTTTAGTGTCCATCTCACCTTGTGTACCCGATGGAATGGGCTAGTTACACACTCGGTGGATCGGGATCGCAGATTGGATCGAAGCAGTCTTGAATATAGAAGACCGATCTGGGTAGGTATCTCTGGGGCGGAACTCTTCACCACAAACACAAACAGACCAGAAACACTTCCAAGAGATAACTTCCAATAGGTCGATCGTCCAAACGATCAAGACCTGACCAATACGAAATAATAGAGGGTAGACCGACCGTTCCGGTCTATCCCCTGACCAATACGAAATAAGACCAAAACCGGTCTAGTTTCCAACCAATATTAAAACAAGCCAATATGGCCGCGTAAAGACCCAATATGCTCGTGAAACTCCACAAACGATATCTCCACGCCAAGACCAATCCAGTGAATAGCACGTTCCAAACTTACTTGAGTTGAGGCGTTGAGATCGCCAAATCGTACTCCCGTCGAGGGACTTCCGGTGGGCCAAAGTGCGCGTGCGGCGCGTCCAGACCGGGTATAATGGGCGAGAGGAGATAATTCGACCCTCTGCCCCCAAACACTCCGCGGCGGGCGGAGGCGACTAGTGTACGAAAAGGGAAGAACGGCGACCCCTAGCTGTGGTGTGAACCAAGACCAGAAGAGGTTTCAGGCACTTATCCGAAAGCTAAAAGATTTCCTTACTTAAAGTTATAACCTCTGTCCTAAAAGGTAAAACCACAACTAAAATACTACTACCCTATAGTCCCTAAATGTACCCCCACAGAAATATGTAAAATACCCAAAGTCGGGTGACTCACCAAAACTTGCGTTCTTGACACTTCTTGAGTCTGATAGGCTGAAAAGCCCCCTTGTTTAAACCAATCCGAAATTAGACCAAATGCCTTGACGAAACTTGACCAGAAGTGTGCCAAATTTTGGGCACGATTCTCCACAGCCGCCCCTGAGTCAGACCGTGTCGCACAACGACAACGATCTGACCTCGTCCATCAAATTCAGTTGAACCTTGGTCATTCAGACTTTTCCGACATAGAGCAACCATCTTCTTCATCCGTTCCAGGTACTTGCACTGCTGGACTTGACCTTCTTGTATTTCCTTAGCGACCGTTCTTGTAGGCACCTCGCATACCACGTCATCGCATGTCACTTCGCCCGTCCGGTCGGTTCGGTCTGGCAGCCCCCATCGTTCTACTGCACCTCATACATCGGAAGGGCATCAGACCGGGACCGACGCGCAGTTGCAAGACGCACTTGAAGAGATCGCACGTCTCCAGAAGCAGATTGCTCAACAGGCGACACAACGTAAGCATGCATGTCCGGTCTTCACCTTGGACCTGTCCTAACCTTCGTTTGTCTTCAGCCCGTATACCTCCAGCCCGTATACCTCCTGGCATCAACAAGGCGATCAATGCCCTCAAGCAATGCCGTGCTTGCCGCCGATCGGCAGTCGAACACGCATGACCTCCAGCTTCGTCAGATTTTGACCGGACTAATAAACGCGCGCAATAGGTTGACCCGCTTGGAGGCTCATCAGCTTCATCTTCGGGAGCAGCTTGTGCTGGTCCAACAGCATCAAGCAGAAGACCTGCTTGACCAGACCACGCTGAGCATTCAAAGCTACGACCTCGAGAGGAGTCTCGCTGAGCTCCGAATTTCGATTCAAGACCAGACCGAGGAGGTCCAGTCTTGTGAACGCAAGTCGAACGATTGGACGCAGGCAGCGAACGGTCGTCGGGCGGTATTTAAAGAATGTCATCAGCGCTTGGTTGACCTGTTGCGTCCTCGTCGGCATCCGGTTGCTGCCTCCATCGTAGACCGGTCTGCGTCGGCCGCCCTGGTCGACTTGCACCAGGACCAAGACCGGCGCCATCCATTGGCCAAAATTCCACAGTCCAATATTTTACAAAATTCCAAGAAGCGCGCAAGCGCACCGCGTCCCTCGAGGGCGCGGGGCACAGCGCGTGACCCTGAACTCGAAGGGAAGCGTGCGGTGCCTCGTAAGCGAGCCAAGACGCAGGCACTTCTCGTGAACCCAAGATTGGACGTGAGTGATGCCTGCAACCCTGCCAAAACTCAAGCGCCCTCGCGCCCTCGTGCTGACCATGCCAAGTATTCAGAGGTCTCGTCCTGGGATGACTCCGGCGAAGACTCCGGTGATTCGGAGTTTGCTGTCCCCATCCCAACGAAGTCGCGAACAAGTCCACATAAAAGTTTTGTTCAAGTTGCATCGACTTCGGAGCAGACCAAGAAGACCGGTCCGCATGGTGGCGTTCCACCACCTCATGCGTCGACAAAGTCAACACCTACGGTCTTGCCTGGGACGTCCAAGATCCACAAAGATGCTTTGTTGGCCAACGTGGCAATCGACAGTTCTTCCCTTCCGCCACGAACGCGTGAGGATACTTTGCCGTGGTCGCCAGGGCAGATCGGTCGTTTACTCCGGTCCACTCTGACCAAGCAGCTCCTGGCCCGGTCTTTCACTCGCCCAGACCATTGGCTTTTCCCGCCGGCGAAGAAAGTTCCTGCCGCGTCGGAATGAATGCGGCCGGACTTGATCACGTCGGCACAGATCTCCTGCTTGTACGCTGAGGAGCCGTGTAATATTTTCGAGCATCCCAAGCTGGGGTTCATCTTCCACTCGAATCCGTGGGCCAATGCTTTCATGATTCGGGTGAAATATTTTAACAAGACTCACGCTCAAGCCATCTGGGAGGCATCCCACTATCTGGTGCTTCCCCCTGAACGAGTTCGGCAAGACCCTGGCTTGGCGACCATCCAGAACATATCCAGTTGTACTTCATATGCCGCGGCGTCGCGTCGAGAGGACCCGGCTGCTGGCTGACGGTGGCACATTGTACCCCGGTCTTGGGTGCATTACACCGGTCTTGGACCTCAAGGATGCTTTGGTCCAACTAGACCAACAAGAACCTTGGCGTAACCAGTACCAGGACCAAGTTGAAAAGCATCCGTCGTTGATCGTCGGCCGTCTGTGGGGTGATGGCGAGTGAGTTCGTAAGTAGTCGACCAGATAACACTTAATATATATCATCGTTCTTTTTCACATGTTCGGTCATCAAATCACTTGAGCTAATTCCACCACTTTCTCCAGAGTTGCACTAGACACGTTATCACCAACTGTTCCACTTACATCGCGAGAAAAACAATCCACGTTCGTCACTCCACTATTCCAATTCGTCACATATTCACAATACACAATACACAAGACACAAGACCTTCCACCTCTTCACACCGGTCGGGAAGACCGATGCTACTGCATGTCTTGGTCTTGGTATTCATGGGTCTGCATCACTGCGAAACGGTTCCGACTGACTCGGTCCCGTTCGAATTCTCGTAGTAGTGCTCCACAGTTCAGGTCGGACTCATCGATCCAAGTTGTTTCATCACGGTCCTTCCATCGGAATAGATATTCTCGGTGGGTCCGGTCGAACCTGGTATTCTCGACCGATCGGACATCTAAGACCTTTTCCACTTCAAATTCGTCCTTCTCCATCGGTCGTTCCCAACTGTCCTCCGGCAGTAAAGCTTCATTGAAATCAAACCGTTCCACCTCGTCTACTAGACAGGGCATTTTGGGACGATCAGGAAATTTTCGGACCAGTTTTAACTTGGACACATGTACGATCGGGAAGACCTTGTAGTCCGTGCCGGTTGTTACTAGACGGGCAGCGTGTTCACCAATCATCTCGGCAACACGGAAAGGACCGTGCCACATGTGAGCCAGCTTCTTCGCATAGCCCTCCTTCACTCGGTCTAGGTACAACCATACCCTCGCCCCTGGTTCTATACCATGGGGTTGGACCTGGTCGTTGTTCCGGTCTACCCGGTCTTGTGTAGCTTGACGTAACTTTTCGTTGACAATTTCTCTTGCATGCTGGTAATTTTTCTGGACCTGCATGCGCCAACGTCGAGCATCACGATCGCGGGTCCGAGTGCAGCCAATAGGTATCGCGGCTTCAAGAGTGGACCGGGGGTCCCATCCATACGCAAGATAAAAAGGCGTTTCTCCTCGGACCCGATCGGTCGACAAGTTGAGTGCAAACACCAGCCTTTCAGCGTATTCGTCCCAATCGCGCTGGTCTGGATCGGCAACGTACATCTTGATTGCTCTTGTAATAGTTTGTACCATAAGTTCTGCCGATCCATTCGCTTGCGGACGGTATGCCATCGTCGCGCTCTGTTTCTGGCCCAGCATATTTTTAAACGACCGGAACACCTCGTCCATGAAACCGGGTTCTCGGTCGTGTCCGATGACCTCGCTGGCGCCGAACCTTCGGAACACGCATTCTTCGTAACTTTTGGCGATCTGCTCAGCAGACCGGGACGCACTTGCCTTCGCAAGAACTAGACCGGTGAACAGGTCTACCCAGATCAACAACTCAGTATTTCCATATGTCGATTTAGGTAGCGACGGTATATGGTCCATCGCTATGACCTGGAAAGGGTAGGTAGCTTCGATATTTCCGGGCAATCGCCCCTTAATTACCGGTCTACCCTTTCCGGTCTCGCAATCCGTACAACAACCCACATATTTCTGTAAGCTTCGGAAAAGAACTCTCCAGTGAAAGTGGGACCTGATCTTGTGATACGTTCTGCCTATGCCCTGATGTCCCCCTTCTAGACTCACATGGTAGTGATGGAGGACATCCGGCTGCAGCAAATCAGGTATCACCAATTTCGCCAATCGGTCCCGGTCTGCACTGTCTTGGTCGGCACGGCAGTAAAATAGTAAACCATCCTCATCGATTTCGTAACTGTCTGCGATCTTGGCACATTCTTTCGCTTGACCATTCGTCAACTTAGACAATTCACCGCGCAGGTAGGTTTTCAAATTCACAATCCATTCTTCTTCGTCCTGCGCCTTGAGGATCCGTTCTGCCCTTAGTCGTTGCACAACAGATTCACTCAACCGTTCCTTTGGGAACGGTTGTTGGGACTTCCGAGCTTTCGGTCTAGTCGCGACCATCACATGAACCTGGACTGGGGCGTTCTTGGGTCCGATCACCTCGGGGATCCTGTTTATATTCATCAATTCATCAAGAACGGCCTCCTCGGTGATTGTAGCCCCGGTCTGGTCTCGCATGGCCTTGGTCGCGAGGTATTCGGCGCTTCTGTTTCAGTCCCGTTTCACTTGCAACAGCTCGTGGTTGGGATGGTATTTCAATGCCTTCATTACCCGATCATTTAACGACCTCAGCCGTGGAGCCTTGCAGTCGATCTCTCCGGTGATCTGCCTGATCACTAGGTTGGAGTCACCACATATGATGACTCGCCCCTTCTCTTGCGACGACAGCAGGTCCAGACATAGAAGTAGACCTCTGTACTCCGCCTCGTTAACAGTAATATCCGGCGTGAAATCGGCAGCGGCTGCAACTATAGACCATTGTGACAACTTCCACAATATGGCACTATGGGCGCCGACCTTCTTCTTCACGCTTGCTGATCCGTCAAAACTTAAGACCAAGAGCTCTTCATCATGGTCGACGGTCGGTGGCGGTCTCGAAACTGACTGCCGAGGTTGCTTCCTCGGGGCAATCGCTATCAATGCCTCGTCCACTTCAGACCGAGGGGTGATACTGGCAGCTAATGTGCCCAATATCTCTTCCTCGCCCCTGGTCCACTTAACAACCTCGAGGGTCCACTGCGACAAGACCGCCAACCATCTTCCTAGACGTCCGTCCATCCCATTGGCTGATAATAGCCAGGCAAAAGTAGACCGCCTTGACAGGACTTTTATAGGTCGGCCGACCAGCAGGTTGTAACACACATCCAGAATTCGTAGCAACGCCAGAACTTCTTTCTCGACAATTCCATAGTTCACTTCATTTGGCTTCAGCGTTCTGCTCGTGAACGTGACCGGATGGTACACATCATCATGATCTTGTACTAGAGTGGCCGAAATGGCCCACTGACTAGCATATACAATAATGGTCAGGACCTTTTCGGGATTGAAATGCTTCAAAATCGGTGCCGTCACCATCTTAGCCTTCAACATACCAAGGGCAAACTGTGCACGCTTCATATGGTCTTCGGCCTTCACTTGCGGACAATCTGCAGCGAGACCAGAGTCGGCGCCCCCATGTAAAGTTGCCCGGTCTTCTTCGCACAACATATGGTAGTCCACTTCCCGGAGCTCATACAACACAGCCGCGTAGATAGCAAAATCTTCGATGAATCGGCTATAATAATTCAAGCTTCCCAGGAAGGACTGCATTGCTTTCAGCGATCTGGGGAACGGGAGGTTACTCAGCGAATCCAGTTCCTTAGGATTAGCCTCTGGACCATTGTTCGAGACCATATGACCTAAATAGGCGACCTTGGACATACCCCAAAAACTGTTTATGGCGCTGATAGATAGGTTCCAGCGGTCGCATGTCTCCAACAATCGTTCAACCTTCTCGCACAGATCGTTCCATGACGAGGCAGGTATCAGAATGTCGTCGATGTACGACCGCCTCCCTAGAACGGACGGTCTTCTTTCCCGATCGGGTTCACCCTCTGTAAACACATGATAACTTTCGGCAGGGTCCCGATCGGTCTTGATTTTGAAGTGTCCGTACAGTGCGTTGTCTATCAACCTTTGATAGATCTGGGGTGCGTTCTTCAGACCGAACGGCATACGGTTCCACTCGAAAAGACCAAACGGTGTCACAAATGCGGAAATCTAACGGGCTCGATCAGTCATCGAGACCACCCAAAATCCACTTGCCATGTCCAGCGAACAATACCACAAGGTCTTGTCCAGGTCTTCCAACAAATCATTAATCAGCGGCATCGGGTACACCATAAGTTTAGTTAACCGATTTACCAGCCGATAGTCGATGCACAACCTAATGTCGACGCCGTTCTTCTTGATAACAATTACGATCGGCGAGGCCCATGGCGAGGTCGACGGTCTAATAATCTTGGTAGCCAACAGTCCTTTGATAAGATCAGAAAGCTTTTCCCGGTACTGTGGCGCCACGCGTCGACATCGCTGAGCAATCGGCTTGGCATCTCCAACGTCAATATCGCAAATCGCACCACGGGCTGCAGGTGGTAAGGCATTGACCTTTCCGATCAGCAGATGTCTTTTCTTCCATATGATATTCTTCAACTGCTCGATCTGGTCTGGCCTGTTAAGGTCTTGATCACCCACTTGTAAATCATCGATTGTAACTTCGGGAGAGTCGGAAGACACTTCAGGGAGGACTGTGATTTGGCTTTCCAGCTCCTGAATGTAATGTTCCCCGCCTTCATGTATACAGACTTGTTCATCTTCTGGGGCGATATCACCTAGACCATCTGGACCGGCTGAACGCCCTGGTCTTGATCGACGGGCTGTCCTTCACTGATATCGGTATGATTAGGAATACCGTCATGGTCCGACCTAGCAACTTCATGTTCCCCTTCTTCCGTTTCTTGCTCCGCTGTCGCCTGGTCTTGTGCTGACACCACGTTGATTAGCCTCGGCTCGTCTACTTGATGGTCCACCGTTCCTGGTGACTGCGGCGCCCTACTTCGGACCAAAATCTTTTTGGGGGTGACATAACTTGGTCTTTCCACTAAAGGTGAGGTATCCTCTTCCACCAACCCATCATCGCTGATAAGATCGGTGGTCGATTGGTACGCCAGGTTTTTCCACTCGACATACCGCCTCGACCCAATCGAGACGAACCCCATCTTACTTGGTACCTTCCCTCTGCTAACCACATGCCGACAATAGTGTTATTGTCCAGTGTCAGCGGCTTGTTACCGTTATTGGTAACACGGACAAAATCACGTCGACTAGCACTCTTTACGAAGGTCGAGACCCACCGATCGCCCCTGGTCAACCCCAACTTCCTCGAACGAAAACCTTTCTCAACCGGGGTATCGGCAGACCGACCAACTGGGATAGTGAGGTCTTGGTCCCACCGGACCAGATCGGTATACGAACCATACAGAGGTCTTCGACCAGCCAACTGGACCTGGACCTCATCCGGGATCGTAAGCACTCCATGTGACAGGTCTAGGCGAATACTAGCTTGGACCATGAAATCCATTCCTAGTAAAGCGTCTTGACCAGCCAACTTGCCAACCCAAGCGCTGAAAAGTAGACCAGCGATCCCGACAAATTAATTTTCACACGCGTTTTTCCTTCGGTCATATAAGAGTTTTCGCCGATCCCGATGAATTCTTGTCTCTGGTTATCGTCTATACGACATTCGACCTTACGAGCAAAGGCGGAGTCGATTATCGATACTTCAGCTCCAGAGTCGAACAACATCGTCGCCTTCTGGTTATTAATCTTGCCACAGGCTTTCGCCTGCTTGAACCATTTATCAGGCGCGTGATACTTCCAGTATCCGCGGAATTCTCAAGGAAGCAAGTCCAACTGCATAACCACCTTAGTCCGGGAGTACTCATCGGTCTTCAGACTGTAGACCGGATGGTCTCGGTCGACGCAATTTGGAATAGAACGTGTATTGTCGGTCTTATCTTCCTTGCCGACATATTCATAGATGTGAACCATAGAACGCTGGGCTCGATCCAGATTCCAACCTGGCGAGCGTTCTAGTTTAACATCTTTTCTGCGTCCGGCGGCAGCATCCCCACGTGCTTGTCCGGCACGTACCACTTGCGCATCATGTTAAAAAAATTCTTCAATCTTGCAGTGCCGGCCTCGTGGATCTCTCCACATGACTTGCATACGAAGAGGCAGTGGTCCGTCGGGTGGCCGCGTCTCTCGCACTTCTTGCACACCATCTTCTTCCAGCAGTTTGGACCATCATGTTTGCTCGACCCACAGTGGGAGCACTTCTGACGAGGTCGGTCTGGATCGGACTTGCTTCCGTTCCTTCCCTTCCGGTCTACCAGGTCGGACTTCGACTTGGTCTTCGGGTCAGGTCCCGCAACATAAACGTAACGATACTGGTCTTCATCCGATGACTCATGGCTGGATGGACTTCCACTTTCCCCTTCTGACCCCGTGCTGCCATCAGCTACAATTGCCTTGACCACTCGGGTCGGTCTGGTCCAAGGTCTCTTGACCGGATCGGTCCGGGTCTTGGAACGATATCGACCTGATCCACCAGCGGTCTTCGCTCTCATACTACGCGACTGTTGTAACGTCCACAGGGTCTGTTAGACTTCGCCCGCATCCTTAAGACGCAGTAGAGTAAGCTGTTCCTCCAGTTCTTGATCGTCAAGGGTACTAATATAGTGACCCACATGTTCTAAGGCGGCACCGTTCGGCGGGTTATTCTCTTTGATTGTTATGCCGGCGCGAAGTGCAGCCACGTTCAACCGATGCAAATACTCTATCGGTGTTTCGTCGGCCCGCTTCTGCATATGGTGGTACTTACGGGCGCTTGAAAATCCGGAGTTACAATATTGACCTTCAAACTCCGCACATAACAGGTCCCAGTCAGACCGGACGCCCCGACACAACTGTTGAATCCAGTTCGCAGCCGGTCCTTTTAACTAATCCCGGAAGATTAAACAACGTTCGCTTTTTGGGGTCTGGTCTTGCAGGAACGCAGACTTGACCCGACTGAACCAAGACCGGGCCTGGTCTTCATCAGCATCCTTGCCGGTGAAGTCCTTGAGGTCGGTCGTCGCGGCCATACGGATGCGCGGAATCGCAGCAGCTCCAAAGTCGTAGGCAGTAATGGGGGCTAGGTTAGCCTTGCGCACCTTGCCTGCGCCTGTACCATCTGACCCACCATGGTCGTCAAGACCGCCGAACGACTCCATATCACAGTCACTTGTCTTGCTTGGTCTACGCGGTCTTGCCGGTTGCGGCTTGCTCCTTCCCTTGCCGGTTGGTTTATCACTTCTAATAGGCTTATCCATAAATTTTACCGATTCCATATCCACATCTTTGCGAACATTGACACCTTGACAGGTAGACCGGTCTTGGCCATGTGGGCGAATAGGTGGTCTAACCCGTTCTTCCATGAAACGTTGCATCATCGTCTCAAACATGGCTTGGACGTTGGCTGGCGTCACGGGAAACGTGTTGATACCCTCCTTTTGCGGAACTGAGGCCTGTGGGGCTTGCTGGAGCCCCGACTGGCAAACAGCCCCTTGCTGCCGCATGTCCCTTTTTTGTTCAGACCGGGCATGGTCCACCCCCCATGGTCATCCGCTCGACACCGGTCTCCAACTGTGATGAGCTGTTAGAAACCGGTGGAGACTGGTAGATCGATTCATCATCGGAACCAATGTCAACAAGCTCTGTGGAGGATTCGGCGACCTTCATTGCCGTGTTGGGAGTTGGGCGGTGAACCGCCCCCACCAGTGGCACCAAACGGTCGTGGAGGTCTGACATCGACGCCTCTAGTCTCCAAGCATCAAATTCAAACAATTTAATGACACCGGCGGGGTTCTGCATTTTTAATGCCAACCTCCGCCAACATCGCCACCAAATTCTTGACGAGCAGTAATGGTCGATCACTCTGGATCGGCTCGGTAGTGGGACCGAGAAGACGGTCGGGGATATGGAGGTCCAACGCCCGAAAGACCTGGTTTTGGCGAACAAATCGCTTCAATTCAAAAACATAATACATCTTGTCCAGGTCTTGTTCGGTGATAGCGTCATCCCCGACCTTCGACTTTTCTTCGAAGTCGTCTTCGTCGGGTGGCATTCCCAGCCCTTTTCTGGGTACCTTGGGTACCTTGGGGACTTTAGGGAGGTAGACTGGATCGTTCCAGTCAGCCTCCAAGTAATTTTCATGTTTTAGTTTTCCATCAATTTTTTCATTCATACACATAGGATCAGGACCAAGGTCCTGATCCTTTCCGGAACTATAGCAAGACCTGCTATAGTCCCGATCGGCTCCGGTGGGAGCCTTTTGGGGAGGAAAAAACTTATTAATCCCGATCTGGTCCTCCGCCA
>CM047590.1:1651025-1668474 GCA_026184515.1 Peronosclerospora sorghi
ATAACCTGACTACCACCATCGCGCCCAGCCTTCCAACTTTCGGAGGGGGTACTCCGCGGACCACTACTCGAGATCTGGTCCAATCGTCCGCTGCAAGCAGACGACCGGTCGTCATCAGAACCCACTTGGTCCGATTGTTTAGTGTCCATCTCACCTTGTGTACCCGATGGAATGGGCTAGTTACACACTCGGTGGATCGGGATCGCAGATTGGATCGAAGCGGTCTTGAATATAGAAGACCGATCTGGGTAGGAACTCTTCACCCCAGACACAAACAGACCAGAAACAGTTCCAAGAGATAACTTCCAATAGGTCGATCGTCCAAACGATCAAGACCTGACCAATACGAAATAATAGAGGGTAGACCGACCGTTCCGGTCTAGCCCCTGACCAATACGAAATAAGACCAAAACCGGTCTAGTTTCCAACCAATATTAAAACAAGCCAATATGGCCGCGTAAAGACCCAATATGCTCGTGAAACTCCACAAACGATATCTCCACGCCAAGACCAATCCAGTGGATAGCACGTTCCAAACGTACTTGAGTTGAGGCGTTGAGATCGCCAAATCGTACTCCCGTCGAGGGACTTCGGAGGGCCAAAGTGCGCGTGCGGCGCGTCCAGACCGGGTAGAATGGGCGAGAGGAGATAATTCGACCCTCTGCCCCCAAACACTCCGCGGCGGGCGGAGGCGACTAGTGTACGAAAAGGGAAGAACGGCGACCCCTAGCTGTGGCGTGAACCAAGACCAGAAGCGGTTTCAGCCACTTATCCGAAAGCTAAAAGATTTCCTTACTTAAAGTTATAACCTCTGTCCTAAAAAGTAAAACCACAACCAAAATCCTCTTACTTGGAAAAACCACAACTAAAATACTACTACCCTATAGTCCCTAAATGTACCCCCACAAAAATATGTAAAATACCCAAAATCGGGTGACTCACTAAAACTTGCGTTCTTGACACTTCTTGAGTCTTATAGGCTACAGACCCCCCCCTTGTTTAAACCAATCCGAAATTAGACCAAAAGCCTTGACGAAACTTGACCAGAAGTGGACGAAACTTGACCAGAAGTGTGCCAAATTTTGTGCACGCTTCTCCACAGTTTAGTGCCACCTGACGACGACCTGACTCTAGCGTCCAAGCGTCTGACTTGTCTTGATAAGACCGGACCTTCCCGGTCTGGTCTTGAATTGAAATCTGAAGCTCGGCAATGCGTCGCGCGAAGTCGTCGCCTTGCATGCGCAGTGAGGTCGCGTCAAACTGTCCGTCCAGCCGCTGCCGGCGAACAAGTGCAAGTTGATCCCGGAGATGGGACTGATGAGCCTCCAGACGGGACAGCTCATGGCGCGCGCTTATCAGCTCCTCCAAAATGTGTCGGAGCTGGTCAACATCATCGCCGGACTGCCTATCGGCATCAACCAAGGCACCTATCGCCTGGACTACGCTGGGAGGGATGAGAGATGAAGACAAACGAGGGTCAAGAACAGTACAAGAGAAAGACCAAAGATGCGCACCTCGTGTTGCCTGGTGGGCCACCTGGGTCCTGAGACGCATGTTTTATGCAAGCATATACTGCATCTGCGTGTCGGCTTCAGCCTGACGCCCTTCCGATGTTTGAAGTGCACGAGAGTTACGTGGGCTGTCAGACCGAGCCGACCGGACAGGCGAAGCAAGGTGGGGCGACTCGGCCCATAGAGTTTCTGCAAGAACAACAAGAACAAGCGTCAAAGGGAAGCATAAGAAGATCAAGTGCAGTAAAGGCAGTACCTGACGCAGGTGTCGAAGATGTTTGATCCATGGGGAAGAAGTGTGAGTGACCAAGGTCCAGTTGGTCGAGTGATGGGTGAGTCAGACCGTTATCGTTGTGCGACACGGTCGGACTTAGGGGCGGCTGTGGTGAAGTGTACCACAAATTTGGTCACTTTTGGTCAAGGCAGTTGGTCGAGTTTCCGATTGGTCTAAACAAGGGGGGATTGTTAGCCTATCAGATTCAAGGAGTATCAAGAACGCAGGTCTTGGGTGAGTCACCTGACATTGGGTATTTTACATAATTTTGTGTGGGTACATTAGGGACCATAGGGAGGTAGTATTATTGGTTAGTTGCGGATTTTCCAAGTGAAAGTCTTTTGGTCTAGGAATAAGTGGAAAAAACCTATTCTGGTCTTGGTCTACACCGCAGCAAGGGGTCGCCATTATTCTTTTCAAGTACACTAGTCGCCTCCGCCCGCCGCGGAGTGTTTGGGGGCAGAGGGTTGAATTATCCCTCTTGCCTATTATACCCGGTCTGGACGCGCTGCACGCGCACTTTGGCCACCGGAAGTCCCTCGACGGGAGTACGATTTGGCGATCTCGACACTTTGACTCAAGTACGTTTGGAACGTGCTATTCACTGGATTGGTCTTTACGTGGAGATATCGTTTGTGGAGTTCACGGGCATATTGGGTCTTTACGTGGACATATTGTCTTATTGTAACATTGGTTGGAGTTTAGTTCGGTTTTGGTCTTCTCTCCTATTGGTCAGGGGCTAGACCGGTTGGTTGGTCTACCCTGTATTATTTCGTATTGGTCAGGTCTAGATCGTTGGATCGACCTATTGGAATCTATCTTTAGGAAGTGTTTCTGGTCTGTACGTACCTGGGGTGAAGAGTTCCGCCCCAGGTACACCTAGCCAGCACGGTCTCCGATATTGAAGACAGAATCAGATCGATCTGCGATCCCGATCCACCGAGTGTGTAACTAGCCCATTCCATCGGGTACACAAGGTGAGATGAACTTAAGTGAATCGGACCAAGTGTCTTTGGATGATGACCGGTCGTCTGCCAGCCGCGGACGATCGTACCAGATTTCGAATGGAGGTCCGCGGGGTACCCCCCCCCCGTAAGTTGGAAGGCTGGGCACGATGGTGTTGGTCAGGTTATTGATACAAATGTATTCGATTTCGAACTTGACTCCGCCACACTTGATACGCGAGATTTTGCCACTCCTTGTAATGATTAGACCCTATCGAAACAAATCCAGGGCGACGGGGCACATCATCTTTGTTCATCCAAATACCTAAAATCGTATCGTCTTGCACAATGATCGGATGATCAACGACGTTCGTAACACGCAGGTATCGCAAATTACCCACGCCCCTAGTGATAGTGGGGACCCAATCTTTTCCACGAGTAATCCACAACTTTCGAGATCGCTTGTCATTAATCCGAACCTCAGCAGATCGACCTACTGTCATCTGTTCGTACTGATTGAGTTTCATATAAATACCACTCGATCCATAAAGCTGTCGGCGCCCCTCCAATGGGATGATCACCTCATCAGGCAAACTTAGTGCCCCGTGGGCGATGCCTAATCAAACACCAGCTGGTATCATAAAATCCATACCCATTATAGCATTTTGACCGACAAGTTTGCCCACCCATGCATGGAAATAATAAACCAACGAGCCTTCTAACTTAATCTTGATTTTAGCGCGCCCCTACGTGAGATACGAACTTTATTCAATGCCGACACATTCTTGTGTTTGACTCGTGTCGATCTTACAACTCACCTTACGAGCAAAGGTTGAGTCGATGATCGACACTTCAGCACCAGAATCAAATAATAGCGTGGCACGTTCGTTATTAATTTTACCACTCGACTTGGCTTGTTCAAACAATTTTTTTGGAAAGTGGTACTTCCAATATCCACGTGATTCACCTGGAAGTAGATAGACCTACATGATAACGGGGACCGAGAAAACTCATCAATACGGAAATTAGCCAAACGCGGTAAATCAGGCTGATCGCGTTTTTCCTTATCTCTTGTTGCTACTCGATCAGCGCTCTTCTTATCCACAAATGCAAAAATACACAAACTAGAACGGTCGTCTCGTACCAGATTCCAACCTGGCGAGCGTCCTAGTTTAACAAATCTTTGGCTTCCTTGGGCAACATTCCAGCATGCTTGGTGGGATTGTACCACTGGCGGATGCGGTTGTAAAATTCTTCCATAGGGCACTTTCCCGCATCGTGAACTTCGCCGCATGCTCGGCAGACGTACAGACAATGATCGGTCGCATGTCCCTTCTTGCCACAATTGAGACAGGTCAGGCACTTCCAGCAACGAAAATTATCGTGCCTGATCGACCCACAATGACTGCATTTCTTCGCCGCCCCTTGATCAACTGCACTTGAATCACTTCGATTAACCGATCGGGACTCACCAGGTTGATCGAGCGCCCCTGGTTGATCGCGCATAGCAGCAATCATGTAACGGCGCTGATCTCCATCACTTCCACTGTCGTCGGAACTTGATTCTTCACTCCCCGACGTCACCTTGATCGCGTGTACTGCCTTGGGCTTTCGCTCCGGGGCCGGTGCTCGATCATCGTCGAATTTTTGGCGGAATCGGCTAATGCCTACCGCCGCCGTTGGCTGGCACGACTTAGTGCGTGCATAAGCTCGCAGCGTCTCTTCCAAATCCATAACATTATCCAACCGCAGAACGGCCAGTTGCTCCGCGAATTCGTGATTGGTCATCGTGTCGAGAAAATGTTGTACATGCTCACGCAAGATCGTAGACGATCCGTCCTTGATCGGCAACTTGGCTCGAATTCCCGCCACATTCAACCGGTGAAGATACTCAAGAGGGCTTCCATCCGACCGCTGCTTCGTGTAATAATACTGGCGGGATGCCGACTGACCACTTTCACAGTATTGAACTTCAATCATCCACGAGACTTTTCCAACTTGATCGAATGCCTCTACTGAACTGGCGATGCCAATTGCGCGCTGGTCCTTTCAATATATCGCCCAGGATCAAACACTTTTCATGATCAGAAGCTTGACACGCATAAATGCTGACTTGAGGCGACTAATCCAATTCCGCGCTTGATCTTCAACTCCTTCCTTTCCCGAAAATTCTTTTAGATCACTGATCCCAGACGTCCGAATCCTGGGAATCGTCTGTTGATCAGGCATCCCAGTGTACGCGGACGCAACGGTGGCTCGTCGTGGCAGTGTGATCGGCTTATCTGGGTCAATATACTCGCTCTGGGATCGTTGATCATGGAACGAATACACGGATTCCATGTCAACGTCCTTGAACGTCGCCGATCTTCCTGGCTTAGACTGCTTCTGACGAAGCGACACGGATTCCATGTCGATAAACTTGATCGACGCAGCTCTTCCTGTCTTTAGCTGGAGGTTTTTTGCGCCAACGACTCCAGATGTCAACTTGCGTCTTTCCTCTGCCAGAAACTTCTCCATAGCCTTGTCAAGGAATGTCTGCAGCTGTGGACTTCGCGATACTTGATCATCTCCTGCCTTGATCGATTGAGGTTCCATCTTGATAACCGAAAACTTGGATTCATCCTTCTGGAAAACTGTCATCCTGGTGATCTTGGGCTCTATACTTCCGGCACTACTCGACTCCACTTCAAGTTCATCGCCTTTGGAAGGGGCAGATTCGTAACACGATGATCCCGTGTGTTCTGCCACGTTGATCGACGGGTTCGCTCCAATCTTCATCGGGGAGTGCGAGGGCTCCGCCTTAGTAGTTTGGCCCACGATAGGCACCAACAGATAAAACAACTGCTGGGTAGCTTCTGCCAGATATTCTGGGTCCTGATCAAACACCTCTTCAGCATCGTGGGCGCCTGTCGTCAGACCAGCCTCCTTGATCAGGCGTGTTAGCCTTAGCACGATCGTGAGCTTGTCCTTCCCATCCGTAACTGGCTGATCGACCGGTCCGTTCATCCCGCTGATCATGACCCCAAGTAGGATCATGATCGAGTTCGTCAATAAGAAATCTTCCGGTTTTCCTTTGTAAACCTTTCGGTAAAACGTCTTCACCAGATCGGCTTCCGTTGGTGACGTACTTGATCGACTTTCGTCGCTCTCCGACTCAGGCGCATTCATCAATACCTTCGTCTGGTCGGTCTTGTAATACTTCACCACCGGATCCCAATCCGGATCATTATACACACATTTTGCGGATCATAACTTGCGTTATGATCCGGCTCCCGAAGGAGCCTCGGGAGGTGATTGAGGCTTCTCCTCCTTTATCTCATCAAGATTCCTCCCCAGGTCCTGATGATCAACATTTCCTTTCTTCGTCAGGCATGACGACGGCGAACTGCCTTCCATCGTCACAACCTCCTCCTCCTTTTCCACCTTTATCTTCACTTCTGCTTCCGCTTCCGTTTTCACTTCCGCATCAGCGCCACCTTGCGTAGAATCGCGGTGATATCCCTCTTCGCCCAAAGATCCGGGCACGCGCACCATTGTGGTGGAGCGGATGATCAAAGTTTTTGAGGATTGATCAGGCGGTACCACGGCGCCCGGACTACCGACTAACGAAGGGGGTCCTCCGGTTGTCCTTGACGGCTTGTGTTTCTGCTCAACTTGTGTACCCGACGGCTTGGGCGTGGGTCGCTTTCCAGGTGGCGTGGATGTAAACACGACAATTCCTTGATGCAAGATTGGGGGAACTTGTAATGAGTTGACCTATGTGCTGATCAGGCGTGATCAGGTACAATCAAGCTCGAATCAGGTGTGATCAGGCTGGATCAGTAGTGATCAGGCTTGCGCAGGCGCTAAAAGTCGTTGATCAGCTGTGATAAGACTTGATCAGGATTGATCAGGTACGGAAAGACCTTGATCAGCTGTGATAAGACTTGATCAGGCTTGATCAGATGCTCCAACTCGTTGATCAGTCGTGATCAGACTTGATCAGGCTTGCTCAAGTGCTAAAAGTCGTTCAGGCACGAGTTGGCGCGATCTGCGAGTTGTTGATCGCGGGTCGCGAGCTGCAGAGTGTCGATCAGGTGTTGATCGGCGAAGGGGGTGCTTGATCAGGCAGCGGATGTCTTCACTGCCCGATCACGGAGTCTCTGGAGTCTTAAACAGCTAAAGGAACATCCAAAATATCTTATTCCTAGCCTAGACCTACGAGGGGGGTAAATTTCACTTAATCCACCTAGAGTTCCCGTGGGACGCTTACAGCAGCCGAACGCTAGGGGACAAACGTGAACCAAACGGTGAGAGGTGATAGCACTGCTCAATCACGCTCCCAAGACCAAAAAACCTTTACAGAAGAACCGCTGACACAGAGGGCGGAGTTGCGGGGTGCGTTCTCACACTCTACGCCTACCGGTGGGCCAAAAACGCACTAAGTGCTCCCGCCCGGGACGTAGAGGTATTTATTAGTAGGGTAGGCGCAAAGGTGCCGTCCCTGAAGCGATATCTGTTCGATCGTACGCAAAATGAGAACTTTATTATTGCTTAAAGCCTTAGATCTACCATTTACCTCATTTCAGCCTATCAGAACCGTCCATTCCAGCGTCCTCAGTCCACCAGTCGACCTGATTCCTCCGTCGGTCGTCGGTGTTCGTCGGTGTTCGCTTAGTACCTGTACGTAATCGTCCCATCTTCCAATGCCCCGTCTATGTCCTGTCAATGTGCACCACGGTTGTACACACAACTGTATACACCATGGCATACATAATCGTATACAATTACGTACCCAATTTGTGCCCGCAATCAGACCCCTAATTAGGCCCCTAATTAGGCCCTTAATTAGGCCTAATTATAGCACGCTTTACCACAACTGGGTGCGTTCGTTTCGGTTTACTTTTTTCGCAAGAACCACTCACCATGTTTTCCATTCCCACGACGTCGAAGCTAGGGATGATGACCATGAAAGGACCACGTATTCGGGAGAATGCAACTGTAACAGGACTGATCCTGTTACAGGCTTACACTATGTTGTTCGAGGAAGCGTGCAATACAATAGGGGTAGGATTAGTTGATAACAACTAATCCTATAATAAAAGTGAATATAAATATTCACTTATGTTCTAGAACGCAAAATTAAGAGTTTTTATTTAATGGGTGGTTAGCATCTAATAGCATAGTAATTACCTAACTAATATAATAATATCAAGTATTCAACTAACTGTACTATTAGTTAACCTTCATGATTCGGTATTTATACCGAATCGACTTTTCCTTCGTAGATTATAATAATTTATAATCTCTTATTTAAATTTCAGACAACGCGTCTGAAATTTAACTGTGATATTCTAACTTGAATATCAATTACGTAATGGCACCCCATTACATCACCCCCCACTTAAGGTGGTTGGCCAATAATAATTCTTATTTTGGCCAATCATGGGTGGCACTTGTTGGTCGGAATTTCTCATTCACCAACTGATTGACCATCGACTCGATGGTCAAAGCACGCGGCGGCGCTCTAAAGAGCGCTGCTGAAAACATTGAAGGAGCTTCTTCCTCCGCCTCAGCACTAGGTGCTGAGGTGTTGAGTGAAAACGGTGACGCTGCATTAGCAGCGTCAACTACGCAAAGTTCGGAAGACGTACCGTCTTCAACCACAGATGCTGCTAAGGCGGCATTTGGCAAGAAACAGGGAGATGTTGCTAATGCAACATCTCGCACGATGGCAACTTCCGAATGGGATGTTGCCAAGAGGGTCATGTTCGGAAGTTCTGACTCCGAACAAAGTGATGGGGGTACAGCTGTCCCCACTAAAGGATCTAGCGAGTCGAAACTCGCTAGGTGCTCATCTTCTAACAGCGATGATGACTCTGGTGTCGCTGTCAGCTATGACAGCGACAATGATTATCACAGGTGGTTGCGGGAACGCAGCTCCCCACTTGGACCAAGTACTTCTCCATGTCCGGGTGATTTAACCCCCGGCGCGTGGTGTTGAAGCAGGTGGTGCTCCGCCTGATAAAAGAGCTCGAACAGAAGCGGCTCCTGCCGCTTCTGAAGCGTATCATCGTACGGAACCATATGTTCCGTACAGAGTGGGGTTTTGGACCCCTGTATGGGCTATTGCCCCCAACAGTGGCGGTCACCGTAAGCGGGACTGCCAATATGCGTTGTTTGATATAAACGTGATGGATGACTGCGAAGATATCCTGTCACGTTGATTCGATCGAAGTACAGACGATAGACGTCTGTACTTTATTGACCTCTTTTTCCAGGTTCGATATTATTCGAGCCGGAAAGGGCCAAGGAAGAACAGGGACGATAAAGACGCCCTGACTCAGAGTTGGAACGCTTTTGTTGACAACTACAACAAAAGACCAGATTATTACGTGAATAAAGTTCACGTTAAGCTCGAGCGCTTTTTAAAGCACTCGCGAACAGGCAAAATGGAATACATCCATTTTGCTTGCATCAAAGAAGGGTTAAATTGTGGTGTCGCTTCTCCCCTCGTTTGCCCGCGGTGTCCGCAGGGCGCTCCTCGTCTGTCAGAGGAGTTGCGGGGGTACGGTGGTTTTCTCCGTACCCGCCGAAATTTTTTTCAGGGCTTAATCGATGCCCTAGATGCATCAACACCTAGTGTTGATGCTACTTCGCATTATGAGTTTGAGACTTCTTCTCAAACTCAGTTAAAAGGTCTGGGTCGTCGGCCCTCAGAACCTCAATCGGCTCCCAAGAGTCGAACTCTTGGGGGTAGCCCATCCAGCGTACTAAGTACTCGGTACGCTGCCCCTTCTTCGAAGGCACCGAGCGCTTCGAGGTCAAGCGCTCGAGAATGTATCGCTTATTCCCCTGATTATCGATCAGGGGCGGCGGAGGTTGAGAATTCCCTCGCCGTTGTTGTTGCGGAGCATGGTTCTTTGCTCCGCAAGCTCGAGGAGGGTTATTCCTTCTTGAGCAGCGATATGTCTCACTCTGTGAAGACATATCGGTCTCTTCGCGAGGATGTCCGAGACATCCTCGGGGCGCACACTGCCCTTCAGCAGAAGAATGATCTTCTGTACATTGAGCTTTCCCGTTGTAAGGGAGAGCCCGATCGGCGCACGGCTGATCTTGAGCAGTCGAAGGCGGAGGTAATGACTCTCCGCTCTGCTCATCAACGGCTGGAAGCCGATTATAAGTCTCTCTTGGGAGACTTGGAGAAGCACGGTATCTTCCGTGGTTCTGCGTGTCGTCGTAAGACGAAGACGAATGATACGGCTTGAGCCGCCCAACATAGAATGTTGGGTGGAGCCACATTCCTGTGGGAATGTCTAAGGTATAGGCATTCCCCCGAATCTCTTGTACCTTGAAAGGTCCAATGTACTTAGGAAGCAACTTCCGTGTAGGGAAGTTGCTTATTGCATGTATAGGCAAATTGGTAGTACTAAATTACCAATTCACCTTTCAGAAAGGAGTTTTTGTTCTTCCTTCCTCGCTTGTCTTCATTTTTCTTCTGCTTATCAAAAGCAGAGGCAATTGCATCTTTTATATAGCGTATTACAGCTTGGCGCTGTAATACGAATTCATCTACTGCTTTATCAGCAGTAGGTGCATTGTCCTCATTGTCTGCAGCCATTGCTGCAGACACATATTCATCATATGCAGCTTCAGTTTCATTTGAAGCTGCTTCCGATTCTACTGTATTTTCAGTAGAAGGGCCATCGTTTTGTTCACAAGTTGCAGTTGCAACTAGCGCATTGACTCACTCAAATTTTGAGCGGGTCCCTCCCCCACTTATAATTTGCGTACCGCCAAGTAAAGCTGGGGTTCGTGGATGCCTTAAGGCATTCACGTAGAACGGTGTATGATTAGTTGAAGCATGCACCGAATTGTAAATCGCGAATTCAGTGAGTGACAGATAGTCACTCCACTGTTCAAAGGCATGTGCGTATGATCGCAACATGTCTCCTAGAACGCGGTTAACCCTTTCCGTCTGCCCATCCGTTTCCGGATGGTCCGCAGTTGACATCTTCAACTGGGTTCCCAACAATGAGAACGTTTCTTGTCAGAAACGTCCTGTAAATCTCGGATCTCGATCCGAGACAATGGCTTCCGGCATTCCGTGCAAACGGAATACCGTATCAACGAATATCCGCGCTGTTTGAGCGGCGGTTACGCTCGCTGATACTGCAGTAAGATGTACCATATTACTGAAACGGTCTACAAAGACCACTATTCCGGTCTTCCGACTATTGTCGGGTGGAAGACCGAATACGAAGTCCATTGAAATGGACTTCCAACACTCTGTCGGAACCGGCAGAGATTGCAGCGGAGCCTGTGAAGACTGCGCAGGCTTAACGCGCTGGAAAATCTCGCAAGCGCGTACGAATTTCCGTACCCACTTGTACTGGTTTCGCCAGTAAAAGTCACGTGCGAGAGAAGCGTATGTATTCTCTCGACCTTGATGCCCCGAAATCGGTGCATCATGATACTCAAACATAATTTGATGTTTGAGATCATCGTCGTTTGGAACGACGATGCGACTTTCATCCTTTTGGTCTGTGCTGTAAAGCAGCAGACCATCGTGCAGTCGATATCGATGCACGCAAGCGCGGAGGAACTCTGGTAGTTCGTCGCGTTTCTCACTTGATTGATTACGTAAGTAATCAATCAATAGACGTGTCTCCTCGTCTGTTTTGTACGCCTCGCGTACTTGTCGTATAATTGACGACGACAAAGCAGTGCAACGGATTGCGTTTGCACTGGCACCTTCGGTTACGGACGGTTTCGTCTCGTAATCGGGCCTTCGTGATAGCGCATCTGCTATCACGTTCAACTTTCCGGGTTTGTATTCAACCGTAAAGTTGTACTCAGCAAATAATGACAGCCATCGAGCCATTCTTTGAGAAATGTGTGGTGCATTCACGGCCGTGCGTAGCGACGCATGGTCCGTGTAAACCACAAACGGTCTATCTCCCAATAGATAGATCCGAAACTTGGCCATTGCATACTTCATGGCAAGGAGTTCCTTGCCATGCACTGGATAGTTGCGCTCATATGGGCGCAACTGACGCGATTGATAGCAGATTACGCGATAACGATCATCGTGATCACGCTGCATCAAAGCACAGCCGATAGCAAAATCGCTCGCGTTTCAAACGACGTGGAACGGACGCTCGTTATCGGCTATAGCCAAGACAGGCGCTTCAGTCAAGCTTTGCTTGACTGCATCAAAAGCATCTTGGCATTGGGTATCCCAATGACATTCGACATCTTTCTTAAGTAATTGAGAAAGAGGTCGTATTAACCCAGCATAATTGCACGAATACTTGTGCAAATATGTTGCCAACCCAAGGAACTTTCGAAGTTCCTTAACGTTGTTTGGCGTAGGCCATTCAACGATCACCCTGATCCTTTCTGGATCAGATCGCACTCCATTCTTGCCCATAAAACATCCAAGAACGGGTATCTCTGGTGCACCAAAGGTGCACTTCTTTAGATTTGCATAGAGCTTGTGCTTACGCATAAGCTCTAACACTCGACGTAGATGTTCCCTATGGAAATCTACATCGCTTTTATCGTGTTCACCCTTACTATGGATGAACACGTCATCGAAATAACTCGGTGCGAATTCTCGCACCGGTCGTGATAAGTGCGTTACGCATCTGTTAAACGTAGCAGGGGCATTTCGAATCCCCTGCGGCATAACAAGCCACTCCCAAAGCATGCCGCTTGGGGTGCTTACCGCCGTGAGAGGGATATACTTCTCACGCATTAGGATTTGATAAAATCCATCTTTTAGATCGAGAGCGCTAAAGATGGTGCTCCCGCACATGCCATCAATGATGACATCTTTTCGCGGTATCGGCGTCTGTGCCGGTACCGTCGCTGCGTTCGGCTTGTTGTAAGCGTGAACGATTCTCCACCCACCTGTGGACTTTTTCACACAAAAGGTGGGGGTAGAGTGCGGTGAGATAGACTCCCGCACTTGGCCTGCTTTACGACGAGCTTCGAAAAACTCGTCGATCGCTTTCACTTGATCACGCGGCAACGGCCATTGCCGCGTGACACAATACTTCGTACCTGGCACGAGGTCAATTTTATGACGAGTTTCCTTGTCCTTAGGGAGCTCGCTAGGTACTTCTTCTGGGAATACGTCAGCGTATTCCCGAAGTACTTCATAAAATGGGGAGTTCTCTTTAAGCGACTGCCAGCTCTGCGCTTCAAAGCGCTGAACTTTGGTTTGATCATTGGGAACCTCTTTCCCAACGTTTTCCACTTGTAATGTGGATATTCGTTCACGAATATCCATTACATAATCTGTTGCTACGAAAATACAGATCTGTTCGATCTGACCAACGTGCAAGTTTCTCATAAACTTCTTCCAGCTTAGCGCTGGAATACCAATCACCTCCGAACCTTCTTTCGGAGGGTGTTCCATCAACAGAGACTGGGTAGCTAATCCGGTCTCCGTTTGCGTCAAGGCGTTGATCGTCTCGACGGAACTGTCCATTCAATCATACGCACTCGTCTGATTGACTGCTACACGGTGATTACGATTCAACGTGTGCGAATACTCATCATCATGGTGGCCACTTCCTACCATGGAATTTTCTTGGCGATCAGATATTCTCGTCTGATCGGCCGCCTGTTCTGCGACACGGTGGTCTTTATCACTCGTGTGCATGGCTAACGCAACGTGGTGGCCAGTGCCCACCACGGAGTTGTGCTCACGATTGCACTTGATCGTGAGTTCAATCTCATCAACACGGAATTCTTTCGTCGTGTTGGAACCTTCGGTCGCAAAGTGGGTGTTTCCCACTGTGGATATCACTTCATTCTCACGGTGGGCGTTTCCCACAGTGGATATCACTTCATTCTCACGGTGGTCTTTATCACCCGTGGATATCTCTCTAACACGCAACGAATCTTCCGTTGCGTGTGGTAGTCCCTCTGGACTCTCACCAGCGGAGGTACCTTCCGCTGATCGTGTCGGAACAGACCTGGTGGTGCCATCGCTATCCACCAGACTGTCCGACGCTGCGGTTGTATCTTCTGATACAGCCGGATTACACATAGGGTGATCAGATCCTGTGCGTCCGCCGAAGTCGATCGATAAGTTAACCCAATCAATCGAAGGTTTAAACTTGGACATCCATGGAATTCCAAGTATCACATCGAACTTGTCATCTAAATCGAGGACGATGAATTCATCCTCGAATGACAGTTCATTCAACTCGAAGCGTGTTTTAATCACACGCTTTGGAATAGTCACGGTTGCACCTGTTTCTAACCGGACTGACAACATACTTCGTGGGGTCTCTACCTCCACGAAGCTCAACAGCCATAGACTCTGAGTTCTAACGAAATTGTTTGACGCTCCTGTGTCAAAAAAAGCTCGCATGGGGAAATCGCTCCCGTGCGGCTTAACCTCCAGGGTGATAAGAGGTTTCCCATCACCCTGCACCTTTTGACAGGACATAGTCCCGTCTGGGGCTATTACCCTCACATGCCCTATGTCGGCATGTGGGATAACATTCCCAGTAGGGCGCCCCGCCCCTACTGGTGATCTACGTTTTTTGCACCAACAGGGTGATGTCCCGGTTGGTGTCGCCGTGCAGCGGACGGTTCCGTCCGCTGACTGCGTGGCACCGAACGCGGTGCCATACACTCATGGGCAAAATGCCCCATTTTCGCGCATCTATTGCAGCGAATATTCTTCTTAAATTTCGTTTGCTTCGTGTTCGAAGCAACCAACTGATAGGTCCATCGACTCTGGACCTCCACCGCCCATGCTCTGGCGCGGGTGGCTATTTCTTGAGACGAAGTGTGAGCTTCGTCTGCCCAACTGCTGCTTGTTGACATGATGTTGCAGCATGTCAAAAGCGAAGGGCTGTTGAGCCCTTCGGCTGTACCCAGCATGTGATGACGCTGATCGCATGCTGAACTCCTCACGGATGCTCATATCAATGGCTTCCTCTAGAGTCTTTGGCGGGTGCCGGTAAAGAATCTGTTTGACGGGATCATCATTGAGTCCCTTCATGAAGCCAGTGACCTGCATAGCAGGAGGCACCGGCTCATACACAATATTTGACAGCAAATATTGCGTCTTCTGAGCGTAAGCTTGAAGGTCACGCTTATCTTGCCGTAGTTTCATGAACTCCTGCCGACTACTTAGCTCCATTTCTGGAGCTTCAAAGTTGAGCTTTAGCTCAGCTTTTAATTCCTGATAAGTCAGGAACGTAGAGTCATCAGTGGCTCTGCGACTCATCGCCCATGCCCTGGCTCTGCCGTCCAGACATGTTGTGGCGAAGTACGCCTGTTGACGTTCGTCAACAATATTTTTCGCAGAGATGTCATCTTCCACCTCTGCGAACCATATACGAAGGGGCTCGCCCCCTTCGCCGGTAAAGGGCGGTACTCGCGCCTTTACCACATCAACGCTATGCGTTACAGGTGCAGATGCGGTCCGCACTGCCTCTTGCGCGGGCCGTGCTGGCTTTTCTAGGTGGTTTCGCCTAAAGCGATTCATCACCTCTATCACTTTCTCCGGGGACTTAGCCTGGAGGAAGGTAATGATGTCGGTCCCCATGGACCGAACCATTTCTAAAGTCGCGTCTTTACTACGCTACGAGAAGTGGGGGAAGTGTTTATTCACCTCTTCCAACGTTCTCTCTCTCTCGGCAGGCGTCATGTCTCACGACTTGATGCCGAGCGGCTCTTAATCTTCGCTCCGCTAGTTAACTAGCGGAACGGAACTGTGGTCGTTAGTACGGACCACAAAGTGCTACCAGGTGTAACAGGACTGATCCTGTTACAGGCTTACACTGTGTTGTGCGAGGAAGCGCGCAATAAAAGAGTGGTAGGATTAGTTGATAACAACTAATCCTATAATAAAAGTGAATATAAATATTCACTTATGTTCTAGAACGCAAAATTAAGAGTGTTTATTTAATGCGTGGTTAGTGGCTAATAGTATAGTAACTACGTAATTAATATAATAATATCAAGTATTCAACTAACTGTACTATTAGTTAACCTGCAAGATTCGGTATTTATACCGAATCGACTTTTCCTTCGTAGATTATAATAACTTATAATCTCTTTTTTAAATTTCAGACAACGCGTCTGAAATTTAACTGTGATATTCTAACTTGAATATCAATTATGTAATGGCACCCTATTACAATTGGCGCCCAGCCTGCTTCAAACCATAAATATTTCTCCTTAACTTCAATGCAAGCTTCTTTTGAGAATCGACACCAAAATTTCGCAAAGTATCCACCGAGATTTCCATGCCTTGCGGCACCTGTAAATAAATCTCCACATCCTCTTCAGACTTGGCTTTGGGGTAGGCACTAGGCACATCGCCGTGGCGTGCCGCTCCCCCCACACTTGCGCCAAAACGAGAATCAACTTAACGTTGTTCAATTCCATAACAGTGGAAAATGTGAAAAAATAATCGTCCCCGAAAACTTTCTTATCGCCCCTGGCGACCAACCTCGCCTTGTACCTTTCTACCGACCCATTTGCAGAGACTTTCGTCTTTTACACCCATTTGGTCGGGAGATGTACCTTGCCCTCAGGGCGGCTAGCAACATCCCATGTTTCCAAATCCTGGAGGGCCTTAAGCTCCTCCATTTCCGCCTGTATCCACATGCTTGACTGTGGGACACCGTGCGCCTCACGATAGTTCTTCGGATCCGGCAGTATCATCGAGCCACCTGTTTGCTCACAACCGGGTTCACATACTGCATACACCCATAAAGCGCCTTCCACATTTTCATTAATTCCAGCAATTTTTTCCGGAATTTCCACACTTGGTGCCACCCTCTTGGCCCTTGAATCTTCATATTCTTGACCCTTCACTGTCTTCTTGGACTTCCTGCGTGTTTTTCTCGTGCCCTGCACTGGTTTCTCGGCGCGCCTCGGCTCATCTTCAGCCTCCGGTATTCCTTGACTTCCGCGCCCTTTATTTTGTGTATTCGAACCGACATTTCTTGAGCACGACTCTGCCATTTCCTCGAGTTCTTGACTGCGTTCACCTTCCAACATATTGGTTACCTTCTCACTTGTTTCTGCACTGAGTGTCTCGATCGCGGTGACGTGCCGCGTCACCACGACCACCCTGTCCTTCATCAGCAGCACCTTGAAACCTTTGGTTTCATCACTCTTCCCCAGAATTAGGGCTCGCTCGGCATGTTTCGCCAGCGTCTTCTTCTTTGGGTCCCGCCAAACCATACACGGGGACCCAAAAACCACGATATCATTTACTGCCGTCGTCTTGCCGGTCAGCACTTCCAATGAAGAAATTCGCCCAACATTTGATCTCGTCGGAGTACGGTTGAGTATATACGCAGCATACTCAGCCGCCTCCGACCAATAATAAAAAAATACGTGAGGGGTACACCTGACCCGAAAATCATGCACGGACCATATTGAAGATGGTCCGGTTCATCCGCTCCGCCTTCCCGTTCAACGCCGGATTCCCTGGCTCTGTTACTTGGCGGCGGATACCGGTCTGCTTACAAAACAGATCCACGTTTCGGTACTCTCCGCCGCCATCCGTCCGCAGCACGTGCACCCTGCACGAAAATTCGTTTTCAAACCAAGCGAGAAAGTGTCCGAGCATTTTCGCTGCTAAATCCTAGGTGCCTGCCGAAAACCTCTAACGTAACTCGAATGATGATCCACGAATATGTGGTGGATTCAAGTTCAAAATCGAAAACATTAGCATCAATAACCTGACTACCACC
>CM047590.1:1677483-1713552 GCA_026184515.1 Peronosclerospora sorghi
GTGTTGAGATCGCCAAATCGTACTCCCGTCGAGGGACTTCCGGTGGGACAAAGTGCGCGTGCGGCGCGTCCAGACCGGGTATAATGGGCGAGAGGGGATAATTCGACCCTCTGCTCCCAAACACTCCACGGCGGGCGGAGGCGACTAGTGTACGGAAAGGGAAGAACGGCTACCCCCAGCTGTGGTGTGAACCAAGATCAGAAGAGGTTTCAGCCACTTATCCGAGAGCTAAAAGATTTCCTTACTTAAAGGTATAACCTCTGTCCTAAAAGGTAAAACCACAACTAAAATACTACTACCATATAGTCCCTAAATGTTCCCCCCAAAGAAATATGTAAAATACCCAAAGTCGGGTGACTCACCAAAACTTGCGTTCTTGACACTTCTTGAGTATGATAGGCTGAAAATCCTCCCTTGTTTAAACCTTGACGAAACTTGACCAGAAGTGTGCCAAATTTTGGGCACGCTTCTACACAAATACAACCCAGTACCGGTTGCCACGTCTGTCGCGGGGAGTGATCGGACCTTTGAGATCACTGCAGATCACTCCTACGATGCGATCAATTGGCGCATTTCCGCCCGAATCTGCCTTCGGTTGCGCCTTTCTGGCAGCCTTACCTTCGGCACACGTAAGACAATTCGGCCTATTCGTGTCCGTTTAGACAATACCATACCTCGGGTTCCTGGCCAACCTTTCAATGGTATCGTAGGCCAGGTGACCCAGACGCATGTGAAAATGGTGTAGGCTGCCAGTGTGGACGTCCTTACTGACATCTTCCGACACACTGTTGGAAACCATGTCACCGAAATTTTCCAAAAAACTTTGCGCCTTTTCGGCCTTCAACTTAGCCACAAAAACAGAACCATACGTCATCACGTCTAACAACGTCTCGACTTTTATCTGAGGCGCATATTGCTGCCATCATCAACCATGGTGCAACACTTTTCGCGCAACCTACCAAGTGAGATCAGGTTTCTGGCTAGTTGCGGAGCGAAGTATACTTCGGTCAAGATAACGACCATTTCACTTTTGTCGCACGTCCGCAACGTAAGCCGTCCGAATTTGGTTGCCTGAAGAGTGCCACCATCTGGAAAGTCAAAATTATCGTTGGAACTGCAATCCCTAGCGTCTTCCAACAAACTAGCGTTCGACACCAAGTGTCTACTAGCCCCACTATCAATAATCCAGATATCTTCATTTTCGTTTCCATTTCCACACGCATTCAAAATACCATCCATTGTCGAAAGCACGAAACGCTTTGACGACCCTTCATTTCCACCACGGCTCTACCTTTGGGTGCGTTCACCTCCACTCTTACGGCGCTTTTCGGGGCAATACCTCTATATGTGCCCCTCGCCACCACAGCCGTAGCACACGCGCCGCCCCTGACCAGATGCTGCTGCATGCAAGTGCAACTTAGGGGCGTGTTTCGACTTCACCATGTCGTCTTCGAGCTCCTGCTCCCATGCGATTAACTCTTGCGCATGGCTTAGGTAATCCTCCCTTCTCGGGTCATACCTAGCCATCAACATTATCTTGAGTCGCGGCGCGGCATATTTGACGATATTTTCAACTATTAACTTTTCACTCGACCCGCTTTCGCGATCCAGAGCTACTAGGTATAAGTAATGCTATGTCCAGCTGCGTTGCGGATCCTTTTCCATCTCAAATCTCGCAGCGGCTTGGTGGTGGGATATCGTCGTCTTGAATCCCAACCACATCTGATCCATGAAGTGAATCAACGTCGGCCGCACCCGCCACCACCACGCAACATTTGTGCGGTAATATTCGGCGGCGGTGCCCTCCAAATGTTCGCCGAACTTATTCACCTTCAATCGTTCACTCCGCTGGAAGCCAGAGGCCATCTCTGCAATCTCAATGGCTTCCATGAACAGGTAAGCCCTTAGGCGATACCCTGCACCCAGACCGGGATATAATTCGCGTCCCGAAAATGTGTCGATGCTTAATTTCGGTATCTTGTACCCGGTGTACTGCACCGGTACACTTGGCTTCGCAGCGGGCACTTCGTCACCGTCTGCACCTTGCGCCGCAGCGGGCGCCCCACGAGGTACATCATGCGCTCTCAGGCGTGGCTTCGCGCCAGCTTCCACCCCTTCGTCCTCGGCCAGATCATCCAATTCCATTTGCTGGCCGAACGGACGGTAATTTCGCAAACTTTCACGGAAATATTTTCCGGTATACGCACCGGCGCTTCTCTCTTGCGCTCGGGTGACCTCTTCGCTGGTGCAGGCCTAGCTTGCCCTGCATCAGGGTCATTCGCAGCTCTCGCAGCTTCACGCCAGTTGTCCAATAGCTCCCGGAATTGCTCCGGAGAGGGAATATCATCGTCATCAAAATAAATCATCGTAAACTTATCGAAACATCTTCAATCACGTCCGGTAACCGCTTCCCCTTCGACAGGGGGCTTTCCACAAGCTCCACGGAACGTAACAACAAGAAAAACGTAATACAAAATGCTCCAAACGACCAAGAAAACTCCACTGGATTACTTGACGCAACTTGGGCTCATAACCTGTTAAAACAACACAGAAAAGGTTGCAAACACTTAGCGCGATCAATACTCATCATCTGGCCAAGTTACAGTGTGGGAGAATCAGCGGAAGGTGCAGAACGGTGTGCGTCGCGTCGTAGCCCTAGGATGTATTCAGTCTGGCACTGTGTGTTTTAATGCAAAACGGAAAGTAAAGTATATTATGTATAGTTACTTAAGTCGCTATCCAGTCCTTACTGCAACTTAAAACTGTAAATGCTTTTTATATGTAAAAATGTATGGCTTTCCTGCAACAGCCAATGGGCTTCCACTATACGGAAGAGTGCAAACTCCAAAAAAATGGATACACACTCTTCCAACAGCAAAAATCCAGTCGCTTATTTTAGACTTGAATTTTCCGAACAAGAGGTTCGGCCTTCATCTTACCACATTTCCAACCCTGTGTGTATCGATTTCCGATGTGCGATCGATACCAAACGCATGACGACGGCGAAAATAGCCGAGCTTGTATGACCAGGCACGGTATTCATGTGTTCGTTATACTCTGGCTATGTACGCCAACTTTTCATGCGTTTTTTCCCGTAGCTTGCTGTTTAAACCATACGTTTTATCTTTGAATCAACTTCACTGGTCTCTCTCTCTAAACGATGAAACATTGCACATGCACCTAACGTTCTTGCCATCCAGACAAGTGGAAAAACATCACGTCGAGCGCTAAATATCCTTTTTTGATACTTCACATAACCCCCACTCTAGCTTGACGCTCTACAACAACGCTTTGATTTGTTGATGTGAATACGAGAGAGCGAGCGCTCTAGCGCTGGCTTAGGCCGCGCAGCTCCCCCAAGTTCTTACCTGTAAAATCGAATCACAAATGAGGATAAAAATAATAGCTAGAAAGGCTTATCTCTAAGACACCGTTTTATGTGCATTTTGCCTGTCCTATCTCAGCGCCCAGCTGCACGCAAGCGAGACGCGTTCGCTTTGTGTGTCCTAGTCTCATTGTATCCCCATCCTTTTCGCGCAAGATGTCGTACGCCATTGGTGTACGCAACCCACATATATATTATCAGGTTCACATTTTTAACGGGATTACTCAATGTCTCACAAAGTACCTCTACCAGATAGGCTAAAAGACAAAGAATTAAACCAGGCATTAAAAAAAGCGTACATTCTTCGGTTACGATACTTCATCCACGCTCTACCAGCGGAACGCACATGCTTATAAATAAGTAGAAAAAAACAGAGGCCCACGGGTCTTGCGTGGACTTAGACCACTTGACGGCGCCATGGAAGCGACGGTTTCCGAAACACATGGCACACGGCATCGCCCGTGCGACTCCGGAGACTGGAAGCTCGTTCGGAAAACTTCTCAACGTCTTTCGTGCTGTAAAACAGCTTCGGTACCTGATCATCTGGTAGAGTCGGAATCGTGCGGACCGCGACATTGCCAAAAAACGAGACACGGCGTTTTTCACCGGCCACCTCGTCATCCTCTGACTTGGCAGGGAGGCTCTTCATGCGCCGCACGTCCTTCCGTAAGGTCAACTGATAGAACGCCGAGACCCACTGCGCTTGATCCGCACGGCTAAATACGCGGCAGACGAGCTCGCGGCCGTCCGCAAACTTGAACTCAACGCCAAAGTCATACTTGGACGACAAGCGACCACTGACAAGCTCCAGGGTATCGACTACGTTGCGACGGTAACACGCATCATGCTTGTTGTAGAAAAGAAGGAGTTCCGAATTCGTTAACACCAAAAAGCGCGTGCTCCAGGTCAACACGTGCTGGCGCTTGATGCGCGCATAGCCTTCGCAGTAGACAGTGGACGAGGTACTGGCCTTGTTCAGACTGAAGCGCCGATTCTTCGCATTGGAGACGGCAGCAGCTGCTGCCGATGTCGAGGGCATGAGACTCGCGTACCGTCGAGACATACTACCAGAGCGACGAGACATTCTTTGCCTGAAGTTCTTGACCGAGGAGGCACGAGGGATATTTTTGATAAGTGAGCATGGAACGAGTGGCATGCTTGATGGGCAGGGACTTTATGCCTAGTTTAGAACCTGAGTCTCCAGTTAATGTAGTGTACAAAACTTTGGACAGGTCGACCGTGCGTTTGCACTCACCGAGAGCGTTGAAGTAGGCGCAAGTCTATATTTAGTCGTTCGTGCTGATGATACGGGCGCCACGCACTCGTGGCGAGAAATTGCTGCCTCTGCAAGCTGTTTCAAAAAGAGTCGCTTGGCTATTTCGGCAGCCGTTTCCTGCGGCATTATTAGTGGTGACGTCGTAAGCTAAGAACTTATCAGTGCATAAACACGATGTAGTAGGCTCTAAGAGGAATCAGATTGAGAAGAAGAGGTACAACGGGATCATTTGACACGATATTCATATTTTTCGTTCGTCTGTATATCATATTCCCCAAGTACCATAGGGATTCAACTTGAATTTTGAAGAAAAATAACACCAATACGTCCAACTTTCGGGTTTCACTATGCACCTGCCCTAGTCGTACTACTAGTCTACTAGAATGTTGTTGGGATTGTATCGAGTGCTTCTTCGGTCGCGAATTAGAGCCTTCCTCTTTCGAGTTTCATTGAGGAAAACCCCCCAAAATTGTTAGCTGTAATAGGTCTCACTTTTCACTTTTAAGACTAGCGATACTTATAGAAATTCACGTTTGCTCGAATACAGGGATTTCATATGGTTTACTATTGGCGTTACAAGGTGTGCTCTTTTGGTCTAATGCCCAAGCGTTCACTATTTTAGTTCTGATTGACAAACACTTGTGAGGTAGAATAGGTCGAAGGGGTGGAACGAACAAAGTATAGGCTAAAAAAATAAAACCGCCGGGGCGATGCTCCAAGACCTGATTATCAGCCACCTTGTGTTTAGTCCACACGATACTACTTAGCAAAACAAACTTTGTGAATAACAGCAGTTTTCCTATACCATGAGATCCGGCGGATTTCGTAGAGGCGACCAATAACTAACCAAGAGATCCGGCAGATTTCGTCCAGGCGGTGATCAATAACTGCTTTTGAGTGAGAAGCTGTATATCAGCTTCCATTCCCTGTTTTTTGCATTTTGTCATACGGTTATGTGTATTCAAAATAACACGATACAGTATGCATAATAAAAGGTTATGGTCTTCCAAGCAATAAAGTATTACGAGTTTTTTGTAGGTAGTAGTAGTAGTAGAAGTTCGAACAATACATCAGCAGCTACAAAAGCTGGTGTGCCACGATCGATAGATACCCCGTCTTATGCAAGTACAAATTATTTAGATATGTACTACGCCGTCTCGTGAAACGGCACACGAACCAAAGATTTCATCATCTGAAACTGCGAGGTTCATAATATATCACGCAATCACTACCGAGCCATTTTTTCTAACCATGAATCATGTGGTATGCATGAATCTACTAAGTGTGCATGTGTGTGAGAGAGAGAAAAACCTTATCCATTTAGTTAGTAACTATTGGATACTTCCAATGTCCTTATTCCTGTAAAGCTGGCGATTGTCCTTATCCCAGCCGCCTCGCTCACTTATCGTTTTGTTGATACTCCACATCATGCAGCCATTGTACGCATATTTCTGCATCTATTTCGATACCTTCTTCTTTTGTTTCCGGACTTGTCCTGTAAAACGACTAATTGAGTACTCCACATGTATTCCAGCAATCTTTGATGCGCCTCATATTCAGTTTATTGCAAATCAGCCTGCCGCCCTTCCAATGCGAACTAAGTGGACTCTCCAATCATCCCGCGGTGCTGTCGAAAAAAATATTCATAAGCTATTGTTAACCAGTGGCGTCTTCCTCGTCGCTGCCGATTTATCACTCCAATTAAGGTTGTACATAGCCTATCTATAGCGATGTTGGGAAGACTTGGGTGCCTGAAAGAAAAAGAACTTGACGTTGAAAACATGAAGTGTTTTTATTATACCTGTCCCTCTCGCGCAGGAAGTTAGAGACTGACAAATCAGCTAACCCATTGACGAACGTTGTGCCTAACTCCCATCGAACCTTACGAATGATGGGTAACGCGAACGGGATGGTGGTAGATGCGACCTACGTCAAAGCTTAAGATACAAATGATAACTACATCTCTTGACAATCTGATGGCATCCTCGCTTCGTAGGCGGTGCCTTTTACACGCACTTGGCACTGCTGCTTTAGAGTCGGCTCATGCTATTTTTAAAAGGAAAGGGCTCCTATGCATGGTATTTCTCGCGGGATGATGTCCGCTCGACGGTAGAGGATTCGAGGTTGGAAAAGACACTATTAGTGGTAGTAATCAAGGAAACGGTTACTTGATGGGTGAAATAAGCCAATAGAAAAATCAGGACAAATCTTCGATCGTAGCATGGCGCCACACATCATGGACTCACAACCCACAGTTCGTACGCACGTGACTCCAACCTTCCATTATTATGTGTACCAGTTCCATGCATTTTCACAGTCAGTCCGATATTCCAAGTTTTAGCCATTCAATTCATGCAGAGACGACTCGTGTGCTTCGCGGTGAGGCGCCTCAGTTTCCTTCCTGATGGCTCTAGATCCACTGGAATTCACGACGTTTTGTCAGCCGCCACTGAGTCACTACCACTCGGGTATTGTGCACGGCGTCATGTGCGCGTTATTAGCGCAGTCGCGAGGTTCCAAGAGACTGCCAAGGATAGGACAAAACAAGAGCCACGTGGAAAGTCGAAGTTTAATGTGCACGACTACGTGGTCAAGCAGAAGATGCCGCTGGAAGACGTGTTGCCATTGGTGCAGCATCAAGTCCAGACGAAGACGCTCAAGACGGCGGTGGCACGTCATGCCGTGGATTCGTTTTACTTTCATTGTGCGCAACAAGCAGAGAGAAAGCAATTGACGGAGGACTTTCGACGAAAAGTGCTGCACTATTTTGACCACGAGCTCTTTCCGACTCAAGAGGAAGCGGCCGCACCAGGTGCGGGTGGAGACGCGCTGAATGAAGCCGTGTTTGGGTCGATCCTGAAGCTACATTTGGAAGGAGGTGATACGGAAGCTGCGTGGATGTTGATTAACAAGTTGAGAAGAAACGTGACGAGGAAGACAAGAACAAGTACAGACGGGAAACAAAAGTTGCATTTTCGGACGGTGCGGCCGCTGCTCGAGCATGAATGTCGACACGGCATGTTCCCGAGCGCCTACTCGAGATGGCAGGAATTGAAACATGGTGATGTCGAGTGGACACGTGCCATGGAAGATGTGCTCGTGCAGATGGTGATTGCATGTGTGCGACACCACGACGTCGAGCCAACCAAGCGGAAGACGCTCCCCGAGAATTTCGACGCGAGTGGCTTGCTCTTTCATACCCGAATGACATCGCTGCTACATGATCTGCAACTGACGTGTCGAGAGGTATCGCCAGCGAATGCCAAAGTACTCGCGCATGCCTTCCAAGAGGCTGGCTATAGCGTAAAGCCTGTGCCGAGTGACGGACACATGCGCGTGCAGTGTCCATGTTGTGGACACGTTCTGAACAAGCAGACGATGACAAGAGCGGAGCGGGATCACATGTCCACTGCCATTGAATCCCGCCGCAGCAAAGTGTCGCCACGAAAACCCGTGAAGGAGTATTTACAACCGTTTCGGGACTGGTTGATGCTTCGACACGCAAAGTTTGTGCTTCAAGGGCTCGCTGCGAATAAAAAAAAACGCGAGCAACGACTTCACTATGTGCTGGACGGGCCCAATATTGCCTACATTAATCAGAACTTTGAAGCGGGAACGTATCGGTTGGATCAGGTCGATGCCGTCGCACGAGTTCTTCAGACACAAGGCCATCTGGTGAGCATTACCATGCCCACGGCGTACCTTGCTGACAAATTCGTGGTCCGTATCCGCTCGAAACTGCATAAACAAATGCGTCGTCAAGGAAAAATCTTTACCCGCGAGCGCACGTCGGAAGAGAAGGCGATCCTCGCGCGCTGGCATGACGAAGATATGCTCTATAGCTGTCGGACCAACTATTTATCCGATGATCTCTTTTGGCTCTACGCAAGCGTGTTATTGGGCGAGGAAGGGCGTGTGGTGACGAACGATCAAGGGCGCGATCACGTGTGTGCTCTATTGAATGGTTACGTGCGGACGTGCGCTCGCGCTCCGACGCGAACGAAAGGGCAACGGGATGGCAAGGACGCCATGGCTCCTTCTTTACGCTCGATGGATCTCGTGTCGCGTTGGAAAGAAATGACGACCGTGAATCTTGAGCTGAAACATGAAGACACGGCGGCGCTTCGAGAGGAAGAGAGGAAACGCATCGAATCGATTCAATTGGTGCACCCTCCACCGTTTTCGCGCGTGCCGCAAGTGACTGCACCGTGGCACTTTCATTTTCCCATTGCGGATCAAGTAGATCCCCCGAAACCTTCGAATGATGTGCAACATGTGAGGAAACGCACGCGATGGCTCTGCGTGCATCGCACAGATGCAGTCAGTCAAGTCGAGAAACTCGAAAGTGAGTAGATAGAAACGGGATAGAAATAGAGAGAGAGGGTGTGTGTGGAACACGGTATTCTTTATTCAAGTACTTCGAGATGAGTTTATAATGCCGCACGGTCGTGGCTCATAGAGAGATATCAACATTCTGTGTTTGAAGGGACGGGACCTTTACGCGGTCTGGCACTTACCATCCTTGCACGTGAAGCCCGGGGCACATCCTTGTTGGAACATACTCGTGGCGGGGTTGAAGCATTCATTGGGGGAATTGGGTTTTCGACACGCGGTTTCACCACGTGGGCAGTAATTGCCAGTTGGACAGTTCAGGTAGCAAATAGCGCCATTCTGGCTTTGCTCCTGATTGATGCGGAGGTGAATCGTCGCTTGGTCTTCCGCAGTCGTCGACTGGTGCAGGCACGCAATGGCAACGAACGCAGACGTGAAGATCGCCGCACACTTCATGGTGTCGATAGAGAGATGAGAAGTGAGGCTTGATGCGCAAATTAACAAGTGACCATCATCCTGATGCCGCCCCTGGTGGATACGATAAATCAGAAAATCTTGCGACGGTATCTGGATCTCATATCAACAAAATACCGGTAAGTGAAGTGTTGAAGTTTTATCACGGGGCGAGGGAAAAATCACCCCAGCTTTTTCGCAAAATCACCCCAATCGTGGGCTTTTCACCCCAACCACCCGTTACTGACCCATCGATTGGGCGAAACTGTTTTTTTCTTTCGTCAAGCGCACTATACATTAGTGGGTTTCAAAGTTAGATACAGGATGATTTTGCAGAAAACCCAATTGTCCAACTGGAAGCGGTCTGCAAGTGGCTAAATTTGAAGCCCCCAGTCCCCACTCCTATTAAACAGCCAATCAGAAAGCGGGGTGTGCCCCTAGTCGGGGCCTCATATGTATGTAGCTTGTTGTATTACCTACTCCAAATTTCAATGGAGTTCTGTAGTATTTCTACGACATTACCACTGCGCGCATTTTCATGTGCTCGTCCTGGATCAATTTCTCAAGTTTCGACACATTTGCATTTGCATCTGCATTTAGTTCATAGATCTTCTTGAAGAAGTGTTGGTTATCGCGCATCGCGCAGCACGGTATTCCATACCTGACCGCCGCATACGTTCATAACTCGAGCGCATGAAAACTTTGTTCCCATCAGGTAGTAATACGCCAACGATGACGCTGCCTTCTTCAAGGCAGAGACCATCTGCATCGTCTGAGGTGATATTATACACTACGCAGTTGGGAGCCGAGATCGAGCGAGCAGTTACATTGATCAGGATTGAGCCCTCTGCTTTCACCTCCTTAGCAAACACACCGCTGAGCACACTGCGCCGAATATCACCATGTTCTACCTCGCTATTCAAAACCGTAGCTTCATTGATAATTGCAGCATCACCCACGCAGCTGTGCTCAATATTATTGCTGATGCCCAAGAATGAGCGCAGACAGTCCGCCTCGACGCCAGGCTCGGTCACCAAACGGTTGTTCTTCAAGTTCAACGCCAATTGACCGTAATCCCACCTATATACATCGCTACCAACGTCCACACATCCAAATAACCCAAGCTTCTTTGTCCGACTCCTCTCAAAGGTGGATATCATTGCCCGCATTCGCAGATAATGCGCAGTCGACGCCGTCTTAATAACACCCTTCTGTGTCATCACCTCCGTGTAAGCTTCGTGCTCAAGTGTCAGCGGCATCCAGAAGTGCGGGTCACTATCAAATTTGCAACGTTTGACAGCCAGTTCCTGCGAAAATTCAGTCATCAGCGTAAAGCATGTCTGCGTCCACGCTAAAGGATACCAGCTGAAAAAAAGCATGTCTGCGTCCACGCTAAAGGATCCCAGACTGGTAGCTACCTACTTTATTTCCCCAAAAGAAGACAAGAGTCGGATAGCCATCTCGTAAGTTACCTTGTCAACCTGTGCAGCATCTGCGCTGCGGTCAGGTCCAGGATCTGTTGGAAGGGCGCGCTTTTTGTGCAGCAGCTAGCGTCGCCATTTTGATTTTCAAGCGACTTTTAGGTGAAAAGGTGGTGTATTGTACATAACTTTAGGTTAGGTACAAAACATTGTATATTTGCATATTATTAGTTAGGTGAATTCTAATAAATTACTTCTGAATTGTTTTTGGACTTACGTGGTTATTACGAGTGGTTAGCAAGCACGCAACTGTGAGTGCTTTGCTTGGATTGATTTTACGTGGATTATCTAGTACGCTGCAGTAGCAGCTGGAGTGATTATCACGCATTGGATTCTCGTGCTTTACGTTGGTTTGTTTGAGTTGCTGGTCCTTACGCTCAAGTCGCTAAAGGACAGTGGATAATTGGATTACGTTACGTATTTGATTACTCATTGTTACGCTAATCGTTAGCCTTTCGTTTGTACCGGAATATTACGCAGCAGTACGTGGTACTCGGAACCTGCGTGCAAGAGTACGTGCAGACATATGAACGACGAAGAGTTTCAACAGGATCCCATATGCAGCAGCCTCGGTCGGCGTTGGTGGTACGTTGTTGGGGACGCGTTGTTGCGTTTTGGTTTCTGCAAAATCTTATGCAAGCCCGAGGCATTCAGGAAATTCTTCTTTCTGAAAATTTTGCAGATCACTCTGATTGGCCGGATTTTTCTGCAAAATCTTCTGAGCTAACTTTGAAACCCCCTATTGTACCTACCTACGGCTATTTGCCCCCCAAAAAATTATCAGCCAATCAAATTTTACTCCGATCCACTCACTCCTGTCATGGATCACCCCTCTGCTCTCGCTGCGAATCAGCCTTCAGCTCTTTAACAAGCAAATGGGTATGTTGCAGCTTCCATAGTTTGTGCGTTGAGTTGATTTACATGGCCTTGATTTATATATGCTTTTTCTATCAGATCGGCCAAGGAGAGAAACTTGTTCGAACCTTGTTTGTGGTCGCAGCTGTGAAACAGGTCTTGTCAGTAACAGGTCAATGGCCCATGTCGGTTGTCTTACTTCTTCGTATGTTAATAGCCTTCCGTGATATTTTATTGATTTTATTGATGAGATTGACTCGCTGTTAACCCAACGGAGGTCAGTGTGTGCTCTCAATCTTCAGTTGATTCCCTCCCAACTCTCTAAAAACTTATGCTACAATTCGGAAGAAAATGAATCGAGTCGACGAATGAAAACCCAATTTCTCGTGCAGCTTGATGGAGCAGGCACGAAAGCAAAAGACATTATTCTTGTCATTGGTACAGTTCTATCTTACCTTACATGTTATGAACATATACAAGACCTATATTTTCTTTGACTATTTTCGCTTCTTCAGGTGCCATCGAAGGGCAACTTTCAATTTCTTCGCGGAAATTTCCGTCGTCAATGATTTTGTTGGTATGCTCTATAAAAAAAGCAAGACAATAATCTTTCAAATATGCGGCATTAAACTTCTCCGCGGCGCACAAGAATCGTCCGATGTTTCCGACGGACAAAACATCTTGCGCTGTAACTTCACAAAGACGTTTTAATGGCAGAAGCAAATACTGCTCGGATAGCGTTAGCAGATCAATGAGTTGCAAGCAAGGTGACGACAAGAGTAAGTGCACGATTTGCCAAAGAAATCAAGAAATTACATACATTAGAGTTCAGCTTGGCCATATCTTGGACGCGATTTGTGTAGATGAACTCTAACATTTTAGACACCATTTCACGCGAATGATCTTCAATGCGAATAACTCCGTCCTCGCTTTCTCTCATTGCGCCAGGACAGAGCATGGCTTTGAAAATCTCACATCTCGTCGTAAGGATCAATCGATGCGCTCGCAGAATCTCTTTAGCTGGTCCAACCTCTAACGTTATATCACTTCCAACGCCATTCTATCCAGAACAAACATTTAAACTCAATTAGTATCGTCAGTATGGCAATAAATCCACGTTTATTGTATTTTTACCAGAAAAGCTCCCTCAATGTGGCAAAATACGCCTCATCACTTTGAGTCGGTACTGTGAGCATCGCTGTGCACATTAGACAGTAGTACATATTGGCTGAGACTCGCACGATCGAACGTTTTTTGCCAGTCAAGATGAGATCCTCTGCCGCCTAACAAGGAAAGTTACAACGTTTAGAGTCTTAAATCTATGTCAATGCAAAAACTCTCTCATTGCTACCCATTTCCGAACCTTAACGGTAAATTCAACATTTTCAACATTTTCAGGGCGCACATTGCGGTCCATGAGGATACCGATGTTTGTGCTCTTACGCTTCCTTCATGTTTTTTCAGCCTGTCGCTTTCGTGTGACAAAAATTGATAATATGAGCTATTTTGTTTAATTTGATTGGCTGATAATTTTTTGGGGGGCAAATAGCCAGTGGTTGGGGTAAAAAGCCCACGATTGGGGTGATTTTGCGAAAAAGCTGGGGTGATTTTTCCCTCTCCCTTTATCACGTGATGAGTGTGTATGCAAGCGTGCATACAAACTTCAAGTGATGCGCGACCACTGTGTCATTTATGCATTTTTGTATTTTAGCTACTTTGGAATTATATCTATATAGTAAGTTTTAGGTTAGTTTCTTAAGTACGCATTTATAAACAGTATGTTTTTTGCTCTATAACACGCATTACATCCTGCCCTCGTGCGCACCTACTCTGATCAAGTAGGGCGCGCTTCTTTCGAAGAAATCTCCATCCCACCCGGCAGTTAGGCACTAACGGTCTAAACTGTCATTAAGGGAGTTAACACGTACCCCCGAATCGTGTCAATTTCCGACATGAAGGAAGACGCAGGTTGTAGTTTCCTCTGTATTAGTAGTGTGTGTTCTTAGCTAACGGACCTATTTGAGTCCTACTTGTGTCTCGTATCCTGGTGCACTATTGCCAGGAGACCGTCCCGTCACTAGATGTACATAACACTTGTATAGTAAAAGTAAAAGTATATATTATTTAAAGTTAAAATCAGTAACTAGCAATAACTCTAAATAAAACGTAAACGTGGTCCACAGTAAACTTGTATACTCACGTATAGTTTTAACCAAAACGTATACTTGAGTTTAACACTCCTTCCAAGATTACCGTGGCCTTATTCAACACAATATCTCCATAGGAAATAAAACCATCACGTTGTCAGTATCGGATAGGGTTAATTCGAAATATAATCCATCATTTCAATCATTTCAATCCAATTGGATTTCTTAAACTTGCAATGCGCGGTCCATCCAATATCTTAGTGAGAAAAAATCTGCCACCATCTCTTCACTTGACACGTGCTCCGGTTCCATCTTTCATTTTCTCGCATAATCTTTGATAAACTTCAGCTTTACGTCCACGTGCTTTGCACTTGTACCGCTCATCTCACTTTGTATTTGCTTGATTGCCGCCTGATTATCTATTTTCAGCACAATAGACGCTTTCGTCTCAATTCCAATTTCTTCAAAGAGTTATTTTAGTCCTAACGCCTGCCTGCCTCCGACAGCCGCGGAAACGAGCTCTTCTTCAACAGTGGATAGGGCTACAGACGACTGCTTCTTACAATTCCAGCTTGCCACAATTCATTCAAGTAAATCACGCTAGCACTAATGATTTTTCGATCATCTTTATCCGCTGAAAAATCAGCGTCACTATAACTTTCAATCCTCAATGGTAGGGAATCATTATTGTCATGCGTAAGAGATAATTTCATATTAATCGTTCCTTCAAGTATCTTGCTATGTGTTTCGCCATTTTAAATCCAGTAAAGTCGGTGCATGGGTGTGTCTCGTTGCCCTATGCACCGCGAAAGCAATATCCGGTCGCGACACGCGGGAAATCCACAGTAAACTTCCGACCAGTGATTGAAATATCTTAATTGACGTCATTTTTCCACTTGTTCTGCTCGGTAGTAATTCATTCAATCCATTATCATTTTCAAATTTCAGCGCTGGTACCTTGACCGTGTTTGAATCTTGGAGGCCGTTTCTCTCAATAATTTCTGTAATTGTCTGTTCTTAGTCAATCCAGTAACCAGTTTCAACATTATATCTGATCCTTTTACCCAAAAATTTTCCACGTTTCCTAGGTCTTTCAATTCTAGTACAACCCAATCTTCGAAAAAATCATTCACTAACTTGGTATCCGTTGCAGTGACGAGTAAACCGTCAACGTAAACTCCAGCGAGTGTGATATTTCCATCAGTCTTTTTTACAAAGATGCATGTGTCTGTTAAACACTGCATGGATCCACATTTTAATAAAGTATCACGTAATAGTTCATAACACAGCCTTCCTGATTGTTTTAGGCCGTAAAGATTCTCTTGCAATTTTAAAACCACATCTGCTTCGCTTTTAGCTCCCATTCCACTAATTTCTCCTTTGAAATCCTTCTTCCTTGTGGTATTTGAAGTTGTATCTCGTATCCTTCTTCCGTTTCAGCCTTAGGATACGCGCTTGGCACATCCCCGTCGCGTGCAGGTACTTTCCAGATTATTGTCATAATCAAAATGACCTTCATATTATTTAATTCCATTACAGGCGAGAACGTAGTAAAGAAATCCTCTCCCAATATCTGCTTATCACCGCGAGCCAATAGCCTTGCCTTGTAGCGTTCCACAATTTCATCGGCTTTCAACTTGGTTTTATACACCCATTTTGTCGGTAAGGTCTTTTTATTATTACTTCTTCGTACAATACTCCATGTTCCAAGTTCTTCCAACGAAAGTTATTCTTGCTTCTCTGCCTCTTGCCATTGCCTTGATTGATTACCCTGATGCGCTTCGTAATAGCTCCTTGGGTCAGGTACAGCTGTGTACATTCCGTTCTTCGTATTCTGGATTTCTGTAACCGCAAAAGCGTATAGGAATTCGCCGTTCCGTTATTTTCACCATTTTGCGTTAATTTTCCGTTACATTCCCTTCCATCTTTCTTTATTCATTCCTAGCATCTCCTTCCAGAGAGTATTGCCTGTTTTGATGCTTCTTTTTTCTTCTTTTTGGCTTTGTCTTTTTCCATAGCCGCCAATTTTGCATTTTCTTCACCTTACGAACTGACTTTCTTGTTTGCTGCGCGGTAGGCTTTCCTTCTGATTCATTTTGAGCTTGAAAGTTTCGTTCTGGCTGTTTTCTGTTTTCTTTACTTGCATTCCGCTTGATTATTTGCTCATCTTCTGCATCAGAAACGTGATTTTCTCCTTCCAACTCTGCTAAACTATTTCTAATCTTCTCGTTTGATTTTTCATCCAAAGTTTCAATATTCATTACATGTCGAGTAGTAATAACTACTCTATCCTTCATGAATAAGACCTTGTACCCTTTAGTTTCTTCATTTTTCCCAATATTAGTGATTTTTCCGCATGCTTTCCAAAAGTTTTCTTCTTTAGATCTCTCCAGACCGTACAGGGTGATTCAAACATCACGATATCCATCAAATTAGGCTGTTTGCCTGTCAGCATGCATATCGGAGAAACTTTTTCGGGATTAGACCTTGTAGAACTTTGGTTTAGTAGGTAGCTTGCATATTCTGCTGCTTCCGCTCACTATTTCAGCAGCACTCCGGATGCAAAAATCATTCATCGAACCATATTCAATATGATTCGATTCATCCGTTCAGCCTTACCGTTTGATGCAGGAGTTCCTGGCTCCGTAACTTGCCTACTTACGCCTGCGCTTTTGCAAAACAGTTTGACGTTCCTAATTTCACTGCCCCCATCAGATCATAAAACGCAAATTCTGCAGTTAAATTCTCGTTCAAACCATACGAGAGAATGTTCAAACATTTTTGCTGCTTGATCTTTCAATCTTGCAGCAAAAAGCCCTTACATAATTCGAAAAATGATCAACGAAAACCACCATATAACGGTTTCCACGCCGATCGCGTGGGGTAATAGAACTGTAAGGTCACTACAGATTACCCCTCCAATTCGGTCGATCGGTGAATTTTTGCCACTATCACGAGTGGGCTACTTTGATCGGTGACCCTTTCCTTCTGCACAGATCAGGCAATGTGGACGTGAGAAATCCGTTATCTCAATGCCTGACCTTGGGTCTTTTGCTAACTTTTCGATATAGTCATACGAAATATATCCCATTCTCGCTTGAAAATGGTGTAGAGAGCCCTTTTGCACGTCATTCTCACCAGTTTCCATTATTTCATTCACCATTGTTCAGAAAAACTGTCTGAACTACATTTTCCATCGGTTTCGTATGTAGGTGAACCACAAATACGGAATCAAACTCTTCAAATGCAAATAAAACTTCATTTTCAATGTTGCAGTCATTTTTCTTCCTCTATCCTCTAGCCGACAGCCTTTCTTTCTTAATCTTCCAAGTGATATCAAGTTCCTCGCTAATCTAATCTTGGTACAAACAATACTTCAGATAGCGTAATAGGCGAGTTTTCAGTGGGGTCCAGGTCGCTAACGAGCCTTACTTGCCCATTTTCGTAACCTGTAATTGACCGCCGTCAGGTAGATTCAGAGAATCCTTTCCGTTACAAGTTTCTACGTCAAATAGTGCATTTTGGTCAGATACTAAGTGACAGCTGGCTCCGGTATCGAGGATCCCTGAATTATCATCAATGTTGCGCGTTTTTTTCTACATTTTTCGTTCCCAAATCGAAACTTTTCATAGTCGACAACGCATAATCCTTTCGACCTCATTTTTATAATTTCCTTGGTTGTTTTTCTTGTGTTTTTGCTTCCGTTTAGGACGGTTTCGACCAATATGTCCTTCATTTTCACAAGAATAGCAGTAAAAACTTCCGTTTGATTCATTTACTGCATTTGCAGTAAACCTTCCGTTTCTTCTTCTAATATGCTGGTCATCATCTATTTCTTGCGCCCAAGCAATTATTTCCTGTGCTGTTGCAGGTATCCTGCCAATGGGAGTTGTGGTGAAGTGCTATTGAAATTATTGACCAGTTTGTACCAGTGTACCAGTTTTCATGGCGTATCGATAGGGTCGGCTGAAAGGACGGAGTGTTTTGGACCAATCGTGTGCTTGGAGTGTTTTGTACGCAGATTTAAGGTAAGGCACACGGTTTACATATAGTTTAAATATTGGATTTTAATTGGTTTTATTAAATATAGTTATCGTATTACATTGGGTTGCCAAAGTCGCCGCTCCAATCGGAGTCATTGGGAGCAGAGGGCTAACAGGGTCACCTTTTGTTCATTTAAGCCCGTCCAGGACAGTGCTCCACCGGAAGTCTCACGACGGGAATCGCCCATTACGTTCACTCACCCCTCAATTTCGGCCACGATTGGAACGTGTTTTACTGGCTGGGTTACTCAATGCGATCTGCAGTCAAGTGCCAGATTTTGCCGCATTCGGAGTGACGATTTCCGCTTCGTTTGACGATCGCCATATTGGATTATCTTTTCGTCGGAATTTTGGATCAGTATCCCAGAAGTGGTACACCCGAATCAACACATGCTAAGGTCTTCACTAAGCGACGGTCCACCGAGTGTGTAGCCACCCACACCAATGGGTACACAAGCTGAGACACAAGACAAATCGGACTCGGCGTCCTTTAATGCCGATCGGTCACCCGATCGGCACCCTGGAGAAGGAGTACCCCCTCCGTTAGTAGGTCGGCTGGGCGCGATGATGGTTCAGTTCCGGACACTTCGGTGTTCGATTTTGAACTGGGCTCCACCACAATGTTGCGCGTGCCCGGATCATTTGGAGACCGTGGATATCACCGCGATATTGAGCAAAGATTGGATTTTACATGTTTGATATGTATATTCTCTGGAGGGGACGCAAGGAACGCATATCGCCTTGCGTACTATAGTTGGAAAGGATGGCGATGTTCGATCTGGTCAAGGGGAGGATAAGATCGAAATTAATTAATTTACGACTCCCCATACCGCTCCTGGTGGAGCCGATTGGAACGAGGAATGCTTATCGCCTCGTGTCGTGGTCGTGGAAAAGGATGGCAATGATCGATCTGGACAGGTAGAGGACCAGATCGAGATTAACAAGTTTATTCCTCCCCATAAGGCTCCGATCGGAGCCGATCGGGACTATAGCAAGTCTTTCTATAGTCCCTGAAGGGATCAAGACCCTGCTCCTGATCCCATGTATATCGACAAAAATTGCATGTGAAGAACACTATGGGGGCGGATCACCCCGATCCGCCCGAATTATCGATGAAGAAACCCAATCATAGGCTCGCAATGCTCTCGGAAGATGACGAATTGGAGGAAAAGTCTTCGATCGGTGATGGGGTTGTGGATGGCAGGGAGGTGACCAGAATGTACTACATCTACGAGATGAAGAAATTCTTTCGCGAAAACGAGGTCATGCGAATTGTCAAGCCCATAATTCCGTATCGACTACACGGGCCTACAACCGAACCGATCGACTCAGATCGGCCGCTGCAGCTGGTTAAGAATCTTCTGGCGATGCTAGACGGGGTTGGGATCAAGGTCAAGAATGTTAATGGTGTTGGCAAGTTGTTCGAAATGGATACGTGGAAAATTAAAACAATCTATGTCAACACATCTGACGCCATTGGTGGGGGTGGTGCGCCTCCCAACTCCCACAATCGCGTTGGAAGCCCCAAACCTCGTGCGATCACTTGTCGAAAAGTCATCGTCTGAGAATAGCTCGCTGTATGGGTCACCACCTTCCTCCAAGTGCTCGTCCGAGTTGGAGGTCGGTGTGGAGCGGACATTAATAACGGTACCTGTAACAGGACTGATCCTGTTACTGGCTTACACTGTATCTTGCGAGGAAGCGCGCAATACAATTAGGGCAGGATTATTTGGTAACAACTAATCCTATAATAAAAGTAAATATATTAATATTCACTTATCTGTTAGAACGCAAAATTAAGAGTGTTTATTTAATGGGTGGTTTAGAGGCTAATAGTATAGTAACTAACTAATTAATATAATAATATCAAGTCTTTAACTAACTGTACTATTAGTTAACCTGCAAGATTCGGTATTTATACCGAATCGACTTTTCCTTCGTAGATTATAATAACTTATAATCTCTTATTTAAATTTCAGACAGCGCGTCTGAAATTAAACTGTGATATTCTAACTTGAATATCAATTATGTAATGGCACCCCATTACATCACCCCCCACTTAAGGTGGTTGGCCAATAATAATTCTTATTTTGGCCAATCATGGGTGGCACTTGTTGGTCGGAATTTCTCATTCACCAACTGGTTGATCATCGACTCGATGGTCAAAGCACACGGCGGCGCTCTAAAGAGCACGGCTGAAAACATTGAAGGAGCTTCTTCCTCCGCCTCAGCACTAGGTGTTGAGGTGTTGAGTGACAACGGTGACGCTGCATTAGCAGCGTCAACTACGCAAAGGTCGGAAGACGTACCGTCTTCGACCACAGATGCTGCTAAGGCGGCATCTGGCAAGAAACAGGGAGATGTTGCTAATGCAACATCTCGCACGATGGCAAATTCCGAATGGCGTGTTGCCAAGAGGGCCATGTTCGGGAGTTCTGACTCCGAACAAAGTGATGGGGATACAGCTGTCCCCACTAAAGGATCTAGCGAGTCGAAACTCGCTAGGTGCTCATCGCCTAACAGCGATGACGACTCTGGTGTCGCTGTCTGCTATGAAAGCGACAATGATCATCACAGGTGGTTGCGGGAACGCAGAGCCCCACCTGGACCAAGTACTTCTCCCGTCGGGGTGATTTAACCCCGGCGCGTGGTGTTGAAGCAGGCGGTGCTCCGCCTGCTAAAAGGGCTCGAACAGAAGCGGCGGCTGCCGCTTCTAAAGCGTATCATCGTACGGAACCACATGTTCCGTACAGAGTGGGGTTTTGGACCCCTGGCTGGGCTATTGCCCCCAACAGTGGCGGTCACCGTAAACGGGACTGCCAGTATGCGTTATTCGATATCAACGTGCTGGATGACTGCGAAGACATCCAGTCACGTTGATTCGATCGAAGTACAGACGATAGACGTCTGTACTTTATTGACCTCTTTTTCCAGGTTCGATATTATTCGATCCGGAAAGGGTCAAGGAAGAACAGGGACGATAAAGACGCCCTGACTCAGAGTTGGAATGCTTTTGTTGACAACTACAACAAAAGCCCAGATGATTACGTGGATAAAGTTCACGTTAAGCTCGAGCGCTTTTTAAAGCACTCGCGAACAGGCAAAATGGAATACATCCATTTTGCTTGCATCAAAGAAGGGTTAAAGTGTGGTGTCCCTTCTCCCCTCGTTTGTCCGCGGTGTCCGCAGGGCGCTCCTCGTCTGTCAGAAGAGGAGCTGCGGGGGTACGGTGGTTTTTCCGTACCCGCCGAAATTCAGGGTTTAATTGATACCCTGAATGCATCAACACCTAGTGTTGATGCTACTTCGCATTATGAGTTTGAGACTTCTTCTCAAACTCAGTCAAAAGGTCTGGAGCGTCGGCCCTCAGAACCTCAATCGGCTCCCAAGAGTCGAACTCTTGGGGATATCCCAGCCAGCGTACCAAGTACTCGGTACGCTGCCCCTTCTTCGAAGGCACCGAGCGGTTCGAGGTCAAGCGCTCGAGGATATATCGCTTATTCCCCCGATTATCAATCAGGGGCGGCGGAGGTTGAGAATTCCCTCGCCGTTGTTGTTGCGGAGCATGGTTTTTCGCTCCGCAAGATCAAGGAGGGTTATTCCTCCTTGAGCAGCGATATGTCTCACTGTGTGAAGACATATCGGTCTCTTCGCGAGGATATCCGCGACATCCTCGGGGCGCACACTACCCTCCAGCAGAAGAATGATTTTCTGTACATTGAGCTTCCCCGCTATAAGGGAGATCTCGATCGGCGCACGGCTGATCTTGAGCAGTCGAAGGCGGAGGTAACGACTCTCCGCTCTGCTCACCAACGGCTGGAGGCCGATTACAAGTCTCTCTTTGGAGACTTGGAGAAGCACGGCATCTTCCGTGGTTCTGCGTCTCGTCGTAAGACGAAGACGAGTGATACGGCTTGAGCCGCCCAACATAGAATGTTGGGTGAAGCCGCATTGCTGTGGGAATGTCTAAGGTATAGTCATTCCCCCGAATCTCTTGGACCTTGAAAGGTCCAATATACTTAGGAAGCAACTTCCGTGTAGGGAAGTTGCTTATTGCATGTGTAGGCAAATTAGTAGTACTTAATAATACTAATTCACCTTTAAGAAAGGAGTTTTTGTTCTTCCTTCCTTGTTTATCTGCATTTTGCTTCTGCTTATCAAAAGCAGAGGCAAGTGCATCTTTTACATAGCGTATTACAGCTTGGAGCTGTAATACGAATTCATCTACTGCTTTATCAGCAGTAGGTGTATTTTCCTCATTGTCTGCAGCCATTGCTGCAGACACATATTCAGCGTATGCAGCTTCAGTTTCAATTGAAGATGCTTCCGCTTCTACTGTATTTTCAGTAGAAGGGCCATCGTCGTTTTGTTCACAAGTTTCAGTCGCAACTTGCGCATTGACTCGCTCAAATTTTGAGCGGGTCCCTCCCCCACTTATAATTTGCGTACCGCCAAGTAGGTCTGGGGTTCGTGGATGCCTTAAGGCATTCACGTAGAACGGTGTATGATTAGTTGAAGCATGCACCGAATTGTAAATCGCGAATTCAGTGAGTGACAGATAGTCACTCCACTGTTCAAAGGCATGTGCGTATGATCGCAACATGTCTCCTAGAACGCGGTTAACCCTTTCCGTCTGCCCATCCGTTTCCGGATGGTCCGCAGTTGACATCTTCAACTGGGTTCCCAACAATGAGAACGTTTCTTGCCAGAAACGTCCTGTAAATCTCGGATCTCTATCCGAGACAATGTCTTCCGGCATTCCGTGCAAACGGAATACCGTATCAACGAATATCCACGCTGTTTGAGCGGCGGTTACGTTCGCTGATACTGCAGTAAGATGTACCATCTTACTGAAACGGTCTACAAAGACCACTATTCCAGTCTTCTGACTATTGTCGGGTGGAAGACCGAATACGAAGTCCATTGAAATGGACTTCAAACACTCTGTCGGAACCGGCATAGATTGCAGCGGAGCATGTGCAGACTGCGCAGGCTTAACGCGCTGGCAAATCTCGCAAGCGCGTACGTATTTTCGTACCCACTTGTACTGGTTTCGCCAGTAAAAGTCACGTGCGAGAGAAGCGTATGTCTTCTCTCGGCCTTGATGCCCCGAAATCGGAGCATCATGATACTCAAACATAATTTGATGTTTGAGATCATCGTCGTTTGGAACGACGATGCGACTTTAATCTTTTTGGTCTGTGCTGTAAAGCATCAGACCATCGTGCAGTCTATATCGATGCACGCAAGCGCGGAGGAACTCTGGGAGTTCGTCGCGTTTCTCACTTGATTGATTACTTAAGTAATCAATCAACAGACGTGTCTCCTCGACTGTTGTGTACGCCTCGCGTACTTGTCGTATAATTGACGACGACAAAGCAGTGCAACGGATCGCGTTTGCACTGGCACCTTCGGTTACGGACGGTTTCGTCTCGTAATCGGTCCTTCGTGATAGCGCATCTGCTATCACGTTCAACTTTCCGGGTTTGTATTCAACCGTAAAGTTGTACTCAGCAAAGAATGACAGCCATCGATCCATTCTTTGAGAAATGTGTGGTGAATTCACGGCCGTGCGTAGCGACGCATGGTCCGTGTGAACCACAAACGGTCTATCTCCCAATAGATAGATCAGAAACTTGGCCAGTGCATACTTCATGGCAAGGAGTTCCTTGTCATGCACTGGATAGTTGCGCTCGGCTGGGCGCAACTGACGCGATTGATAGCAGATTACGCGATCACGATCATCGTGATCACGCTGCATCAAAGCACAGCCGATAGCGAAATCGCTCGCGTCGCAAACGACGTGGAACGGACGCTCGTTATCGGCTATAGCCAAAACAGGCGCTTCAGTCAAGCTTTGCTTGACTGCATCAAAAGAATCTTGACATTGGGTATCCCAATGCCATTCGACATCTTTCTTAAGTAATTGAGAAAGAGGTCGTATCAACCAAGCATAGTTGCACGAATACTTGTGCAAATATGTTGCCAACCCAAGGAACTTTCGAAGTTCCTTAACGTTGTTTGGCGTAGGTCATTCAACGATCACCCTGATCTTTTCTGGATCAGGACGTACCCCGTTCTTGCCCACAAAGCATCCAAGAACAGGTATCTCAGGTGCACCAAAGGTGCACTTCTTCAGATTTGCATAGAGCTTATGCTTACGCATAAGCTCCAACACTCGACGTAGATGCTCCCTATGGACATCTACATCGCTTTTATCGTGTTCACCCTTACTATGGATGAACACGTCATCGAAATAACTCGGTGCGAATTCTCGCACCGGGCGTAATAGATGCGTTACGCATCTGTTAAACGTAGCAGGGGCATTTTGAAGCCCCTGTGGCATAACAAGCCACTCCCAAAGCATGCCGCTTGGGATGCTTACTGCCGTGAGAGGGATATCCTTCTCACGCATTAGGATTTGATAAAATCCATCTCTTAGATCGAGAGCACTAAAGATGGTGCTCCCGCACATGCCATCAATGATGACATCCTTTCGCGGTATCGGCGTCTGCGCCGGCACCGTCGCCGCGTTCAGCTTGTTGTAAGCGTGAACGATTCTCCACCCACCTGTGGACTTCTTCACACAAAAGGTGGGGGTAGAGTGCGGTGAGGTAGACTCCCGCACTTGGCCTGATATACGACGAGCTTCGAAAAACTCGTCGATCGCTTTTACCTGATCACGCGGCAACGGCCATTGCCGCGTAACACAATACTTCGTGCCTGGCACGAGGTCAATCTCATGACGAGTTCCCTTATCCTTAGGGAGCTCGCTAGGTACTTCATCTGGGAATACGTCAGCGTATTCCCGAAGTACCTCATAAAATAGGGAGTTCGCTTTAAGCGACTCCCATCTCTGCGCTTCAAAGCGCTGAACTCTCGTTTGATCATTGGGAACCTCTTTCCCAATGTTTTCCACTTGTAATGTGGATATTCGTTCACGAATATCCACCACATCATCTGTTGCAACGATGATACAGATCTGTTCGATCTGACCATCGTGCAAGTTTCTCATAAACTTCTTCCAGCTTAGCGCTGGAAGAGTCATCACCTCCGAACCTTCTTTCGGAGGGTGTTCCATCAACAGAGACTGGGTAGCTAATCCGGTCTCCGTTTGCGTCAAGACGTTGATCGTCTCGACGGAACTGCCCATGCAATCAGACGCACTCGTCTGATTGGCTGCTACACGGTGATTACGATTCACCGTGTGCGAATACTCATCATCATGGTGGCCACTGCCTACCATGGAATTTTGGCGATCAGATGTGCTCGTCTGATCGGCCGCCTTTTCTGCGACACGGTGGTCTTTATTACCCGTGCGCATGGCTAACGCAACGTGGTGGACACTGGCCACCACGGAGTTTTGCTCACGATTACACTCGATCGTGAGTTCACTCTCATCAACACGGAATTCATTCGTCGTGTTGGAACCTTAGGTCGCACAGTGGGTGTTTCCCACCGTGGATATCACTTCATTCTCACGGTGGGTGTTTCCCACCGTGGATATTACTTCATTCTCACGGTGGTCTTTATCACCCGTGGAATGTTTCTCTCCAGCACGCAACAACTCTTCTGTTGCGTGTGGTAGTCCCTCTGGACTCTCACCAGCGGAGGTACCTTCCGCTGATTGTGTCAGAACAGACCTGGTGGTGCCATCGCTATCCACCAGACTGTCTGACGCTGCGGTTGTATCCTCTGATACAGCCGGATTACACACAGGGTGATCAGATCCTGTGCGTCCGCCGCAGTCGATCGATAGTTTAACCCAATCAATCGAAGGTTTAAACTTGGACATCCATGGGATTCCAAGTATCACATCGAACTTGTCATCTAAATCGAGGACGATGAATTCATCCTCGAATGACATTTCATTCAACTCGAAGCGTGTTTTAATCACACGCTTTGGAATAGTCACGGTTGCACCTGTTTCTAACCGGACTGACAACATACTTCGTGGGGTCTCTACCTCCACGAAGCTCAACAGCCATAGACTCTGAGTTCTAACGAAATTGTTTGACGCTCCTGTGTCAAACAAAGCTCGCATGGGGACATCGCTCCCGTGGGATTAAACTCCAGGGTGATAAGAGGCTTCCCATCACCCTGCACCTTTTGACAGGACATAGTACCGTCTGGGGATATTACCCTCACATGCCCTATGTCGACATGTGGGATAACATTCCCAGTAGGGCGCCCCGCCCCTACTGGCGATTCTCGTTTTTTGCACCAACAGGGTGAGGTCCCTGTTGGTGTCGCCGTGCAGCGGACGGTTCCGTCCGCTGACGGCGTGGCACCGGGCGCGGTGCCATACACTCATGGGCAAAATGCCCCATTTTTGCGCATCTATTGCAGTGAATATTCTTCTTAAATTTCGGTTACCACGAGCACGAAGCAACCGCAACTGATAGGTCCATCGGCTCTGTACCTCCACCGCCCATGCTCTGGCGAGGGTGGCTATTTCTTGAGACGAAGTGTGAGCTTCGTCTGCCCGACTGCTGATTGTTGACATGCCGTTGCGGCATGTCAAAAGCGAAGGGCTGTTGAGCCCTTCGGCTGTACCCAGCATGTGATGACGCTGATCGCATGCTGAACTCCTCACGGATGCTCATATCAATGGCATCCCTCAGAGTATCTGGCGGGTGCCGATAGAGACTCTGTTTGACGGGACCACCATTGAGTCCATTCATGAAGCCAGTGACCTGCATAGCAGGGGGCACCGGCTCATACACAATATTTGACAGCAAATATTGCGTCTTCTGAGCGTAAGCTTGGAGGTCAAGCTTACCTTGCCGGAGTTCCATGAACTCCTGCCGACTACTTAGCTCCATTTCTGGAGCTTCAAAGTTGAGCTTTAGCTCAGCTTTTAATTCCTTATAAGTAAGGAACGCAGAGTCATCAGTGGCTCTGCGACTCATCGCCCATGCCCTGGCTCTGCCGCCTAGATATGTTGTGGCGAAGTACGCTTGTTGACGTTCGTCAACAATATTTTGCGCAGAGATGGCATCTTCCACCTCTGCGAACCATCTACGAAGGGGCTCTCCCCCTTCGCCGGTAAAGGGCGGTACTCGCGCCTTTACTACTTCAACGATATGCGTTGCAGGTGCAGTTGCGGCCCGCGCTACCTCTGGCGCGGTCCGTACTGGATTTTATAGGTGGTTTCGCCTAAAGCGATTCACAAACTGTACCACTTCCTCCGGGGACTTACTCTTGAGGAAGGTAATGATGTCGGTCTCCATAGACCGAACCATTTCCACCATCGCGTCTTTACTACGCGACGAGAAGTGAGGGAAGTGTTTATTCACCTCTTCCAGCGTTCTTTCTCGCTCGGCAGCCGTCATGTCTCGCGACATAATGCCGAGCGGCTCTTAATCTTCGCTCCGCTAGTTAACTAGCAGAACGGAACTGTGGTCGTTAAGACGGACCACAAAGTGCTACCAGGTGTAACAGGACTGATCCTGTTACTGGCTTACACTGTATCTTGCGAGGAAGCGCGCAATACAATTAGGTCAGGATTAGTTGGTAACAACTAATCCTATAATTAAAGTAAATATATTAATATTCACTCATGTTATAGAACGCAAAATTAAGAGTGTTTATTTAATGGGTGGTTTAGAGGCTAATAGTATAGTAATTAGTTAGTTAAAGACTTGATATTATTATATTAACTAATTAATATAATAATATCAAGTCTTTAACTAACTGTACTATTAGTTAACCTGCAAGATTCGGTATTTATACCGAATCGACTTTTCCTTCGTAGATTATAATAACTTATAATCTCTTATTTAAATTTCAGACAGCGCGTCTGAAATTAAACTGTGATATTCTAACTTGAATATCGATTATGTAATGGCACCCCATTACAGTACCAGTCACACGGAACAAAAACAGGACGTGCGGCAGCGAGGGGCGGCATGCCAGTTGGGGCCCCAGGGGTGCCCACAGGTATAGGAACCCCCCATGACCGATCCAGTCACCTCGTCCACGATGGAAGAAAGCATATAAGCCATGTTCGAAGCTATGATGAAGCGTTACGCCGGAGATCGAGGCCGAACCTCTCTGCACCCGCGTGCACCAAGCTGATCGGGTCAGGAAAACGAGTCTATTTGTGAGGACGTTGATTTGGAGTCAATAACATCAGCAGAAAAGGTGTCTGAAGGTGTTAGACCGGTTTTTAAGACGAAACGCAGGTCACGCCCAGCCCGCTCTCGCCGATCGGCAAGTAGCAGCGACTTCGACATGGAGTCGACCAGCGAAATTGACGGTGACTACGGTGGTACGGGCAGAGACTGGACGCGTAAGGCGAACTTAGCCTCGACGACGGCGTTTGACTTTAATTCGACGGCGATCCCCAGGATCCGCATGGCCGCAAGCACTGAGTTGAAGGACTTTACGGGCAAAGATGCCGATGAAGAGAAAGCCCGATCATGGTTCAGCCGAACGAAGTCCGCCTTCCTTCGTGATCAGACGCCAAACAAAGAAAGGTGTCTGATCTTCAGAGATCTGATGAAGGGAACGACTGCGACTGGATCCAGTAGTTAAGTCGGGATGTCCGGTCTGATTGGAGCCTGCTATGTATGGAGTTTGAAAGGCAGTACTGCAACTCCGGTTTTTCTACTGCTCGGAAGTATCACCACACGAGGAATAGGGGCGATGAAACGCCGATCGAGTACCCCCACTGGCTTAATGTGGCTGAGATTCGTGCGGGGATCCCGATCAAGGAGACCGATCCGCCGATCGGCGCTGCCCAAGAACATGTGGGCCACTTTATCAGTACGCTGGACGATCAGGAGTTGGTCGATAAGATGACGTTTTTGCGTCTTAGGGACGGGAGAAGTGGAGCAGACGTTACGTATGTTGCGCCACTCCCGCAGTATGAGGACGAAGGTGGCTGTCGTATCGAACCGATCCCGATCGAAGGTGCAGGATGATCACGTGAAGATACCTGCGACCAGACCGGCCAGAGCGATCAGAGCGATCGTGGCTGATGTAAGCACCGGGTCAGAAGGGTATAGCAGTGGCTGGTCCAGTCTGGGGTAAGAAGAGGAACAGTACCGTCAGATTTTCTCGCCCAGTCTGCACCAAGAGATTGACCAGTGTCACGCCGTGCCGAATGGAAGACAGGAAACGGAAACAGGTAGGACTTGGGATCACCAGACAAGAAGTGCACACACTGCGGGTCAACCAGACACGATGATCGGGGCTGCTGGCGAAGAATTACGTGCAAAAAATGTGGACGACGCGGCCACCCCACCGATCACTGCTTGTTTGGATGCAAGACATGTGGAGAGATTCATGACGATGGACAGTGCAAGGTGTAGCACTTTTTCAATCAGATGCGCAAGTGGTATGTTCCAGACAAGCATGCGGGAATGTTGCCGCCCGATGTCGAGAAGATGTTAAACTAGATCGCTCGCCAGGTTGGAATCTGGATCGAGCCGAGCGATCTACGCTTAGCATCTATGCATATGTTGGAAGGGGCGGCAACCCAACGGCAAAAAGACAGGCAATGGGAATCATCCGGTCTACAGTCTTGCGACTGATGAATATATGATCGAAGGTCGTTATGCTGTTGGACCTGTTGCCTGGCGAGACACTCGGCTACTCGAAATATCACGAGACCGACAAGTGGTACAAGCAGGCGAAAGCCTATGGGAAGATTAATAACGAGAAGGCGACGATGCTGTTTGACTCTGGTGCAGAAGTCTCAATTATCGACTCCGCCTTTGCTCGTAAGGTTGGATGTCAGATCGACTATGCACAGAGAAAAGAATGCATCGGAATCGGCGAAAATTCCTACATGACCGAAGGGAGGACGCGTGTGGAGACCACTTTATCTGGTTCATTGGTATACTTCTATTTAGCGCTTGGGTTGATAAGCTGGCCTGACAAGATGAATTACTTGGTAATGATTTTATGGTGCCGGCAGGCGTACTCCTCGATCTGTCACATGGAGTACTTGCGCTTCCAGACGAAGTCCAGATCCAACTAGCTGGACGACGCCCCTTACACGGATCAAGTTTTGATATGGTAAGGTGGAACCAAGATATCACCATTCCTGTGAGTCGATCGGCAGATATCTCGGTGGAAATGGTCTATCGGACAAGGAAGTTGTGTCTGACCAGGGGAGATCACTGGGTACCGACGTTTGTGGAAGGTGGAGATCGAAGCGATCGAGTACGAGTTACTAACATCGGTAATAAACCGCTGATGTTAGTCAACGGTACGATCGTCGGTATTTGGCTGGCTGAAGGAAAGGTTCCGTGGAGGATGGGATTTATTTCGATCGAATCAAGACTTTATATGCAGTGGCAAAGCTTTGCGTGTAAGGCCACCACCGATCGGGTCGGCGATGTGCTAGAGATGATATCAAAAATTAAAAAAATGGAAAAAGAGGAAAACAATACCAAATAGTTTTTTGAGCTAAAATGTTAGAAATTAAATTTAAAGATTTAGCACATTTCGATAAATTATTGAATCTTTTCGCTGTTCTCTATTTAAATTTAAAATTTGCTAATTTTTTTTGAATAAATCCTTCGATATTGATATATATTCCATTAATATTTTTATAATATTGTTTTTAGTATTAATTGTCTTACTTTTATTTTTTGAATACAAGCCGGCCGAAGAAGATCCCTCACCTTGGACGGAAAGGCCAGATCACGTGGTGGCCAAGATCTGAAGGAGGTTATCAGCGCAGTCACCCGGTACAGTAGGCTCGCATGCAGATGTGCTGAGGGTCGTTAATGCAGTTATATAACAAGATCGGGTGACGGTGGAACCGACGGCAGATGGGGACGATTGCAGTATCGCTGGAGACGAGTATGACGTCACATCTACTCAAGTCGGTACCACAGGAGGACAGCCCGTCGACGAAGATCAGTATTTCCCGTTTGACAGGGGCGGACTGAGCAAGGTCGCCTCACCAGATGACCTGGTGTGTATGCACGGGGGCGGGAAAAGTGTGCTGATGGATCGGCGAATCCGATCTGGAATGTGGCTACCCCACCTGAAGTGTTAACCGATCCGCTCGAGGTGACTGTGGACAGTCCGCAAGTCGCCAACACCCCCGATCGGACCGATCATCCCAAGGAATTAAGATTCGATAAGAATTACTGGCTGATCGAGAAGGGTGCTGCTGATGCCGACGGTGGTGATGTCAAGCCCATCCGAATGTCAGATCGGCCCAGAAGACGTGTTGCAATCGGAAGCACCGGGAATATCCGATCCATTTGTAGGATCTCGAAGAAGCAATTTGGATCGGTGAGTCCTATCTGGAATATAGAGATCTGGTCAAGAAGCCCAAACTAAATCAAATGAATCGGAATAGCTATGGAGTGACGCAGACTTACAGAGTGGAAAATCAAGATTTACAATAGCGCCGATCGGCAACACCGATCGGTGCGAATTTGTGATGTTTGATTGTGATTACAACTACGGATGTGTGCAACGGTGATTAACTTGTGATATTTCCATAATGAAAAAGTGGCTTAAGGATGTGGATGATTTTTTTTCGGTGGAAATGATAACGACTCTTTTGACGTGGATGCAATGGATGTGGCAGGGTGGACCTCTATTAACGAGATTAAAGGCAAAGACAGATGGGGCGATCGGGTAATCGAAAAATAATTTTATTGATGATGAACGCACGAATAATTGCCCGATCGTCGTCTACAATGCTAGAGCTCCATAGCCGACTGAAAATCAAGGCTGGGTGATCTGCGATCTTCTGACGAAATTGATTGCGCCAAGGCAGCTCCTTGTCCATCACGGTCAGGGCTTCCATCAAGTTGGCGACTATGGTGTCGCAGTGGTAGCCGGGGTTCCAAGCTCCGTCTTCGATCAGGTCCCCGTCTTTCTCCACGCGACGCCTAGCCATATGGATGACAACAGGGTACAGAAATACATCAATGTCACACTCCTTTGCCCTCATGCCCTCCAAGACGAATTGGCAGATCGACAACCAAGCTTCTCCCGCCCGACTCCGACGCTTTTTTCGTTGTTTCTGGAACGTCGCTAGATCATTGTCCAGCCTCACTTTCCCAGCGGGAAGCACCAGGTAGTGGGTCGATTCCCAGATCTCTTGGCAGTGGACGCCACGGAGTTGGTGGGAACATGGCGTTCAGGTCGCGGCTATGTAAAACTTCCCATGGCTTGGCGTCATACAGACGGGCGACCTGCGATCCGGTGAAAAGATCGGGTCGCCACTCAGTTGCACCTGGATGAAGAACCGCCAGCGGGAAAAGCCAGTAGTCCGGACGTGATAAAGTGCGAACCATCTGTTGCTTGACCGGAACAGATCGCCGCAGCAGATCGATCTGCCCTGGAGACCAATGTTCATGGTCATCCAGACCCAAAGGAGGGAGAGGCAAGTCAACCTTCAATGCTCCCAACGATGTATGACGATGTAGGCCAGAAGTGTCGGGAAGAAGAGCTGGATTTGGTGCCTCACCATCTGGATTCGATAATTCTTTGACGCTGTAACCCTTCAGGTGCACCACTTGGTCTGCCCCTGACGCTCACGCTTCAACTGCGACAGCAGATCGACGGCGATGGGTGGATCGGGATTGCGATAGAGCAGAAACTACCTCAATAGAGTCCGTCGATTCGTCCCCAGAGTCCGCACAAAGCGAGGTTGACGTTGACTTGGACTGGACGATAGTTGGTGCCAAGGGCGCTTAATTTTTCGTGGCTTGAATTGACTTGGATGGATCCTCTTTTGCGTGCAGAAGCTTTGCCGGTGTCTTGACTCGCTTCCGCGGTGCTGCCGGCTTCTCCTCGTAGTCCTGATCAGCCGCTAGGTCCCGCGCCCTCGCGCCTCTCGATGCGCCCTTACGCTTCTTGTTGTGCGTGCGAATTGTGGGGGGTAGCCAATGAACAGCGATAATTTTCGCCCGAATTTTGTTGGGAAACATCTCCGGCAGAATGCGACTGTGGGTCCGTGAGGGAGCTCGACGCTACTGCACAAGGAATGCGATCGGCGACTAGCGACCTGGATAGACACGTAGCCAGCTCATCACGGCACCGGTGGACGATTCACCAGAGTCGGTTCGACTCTTGGGTCCAAATACCGAGCCGATCTTGGGAGGCAGCAATTCTTGTGGAATGATCGTCGATCGTATCCTTATCTCGGCGATCTGCTGATCCATCTCGCGTCTTTGGGAATATAAGACCGATAGATCACCCTGATGCTCCGAGCTCTGCCGAACAACCGCTGCGAGCTGCTCTCGAAGATGCGATCGGTTGATTTCGAGACGACGTATGTCGTGACGAGTGCTGATCGACTATCCAACATCGTTTGAAGAAGATCGAAGTGGCCGTGCACCTGCCGAATGGTATCGACAAGTGTTTGCAGGGTCGGAAAGACACCGATCACCAGTGGATCTACATACAGAAGGAAGTGAGGATCGATCTAGAGTTGAGTTAACGGTGGATCGACGTACCGGATCGTTTTTTTTGCGTAGCCGAGGGCTTGAGACGTTTATTCTTGGCCATCAAGTGTGAACGATCAGCTTGTATAGCGTCGATCAGCTCGGAAAGTCGTTTTTAGTCCTGGCGGATGTTTTGGAACGCGGTTTTGGTCACGATATGCTTTTCGCGCTCAACTCTCAACTCCTCTCGGAGAGCATCGACGGTTTGCTGGGACAGATCGACCTCGACTCGTTTCTCATCTTGTTCACCGACAATTTGAGTATTACCCCAGGCGTCTGATTGGTCCGATCGGTCAGAAGTTTTAATATGCGGAGAGTGTGGGAACCGATCGCCTACGAAGACAAATGTTAGAGAAACTGTGGCGATCGAAGCTCAAGTGGGTTTACCTAATACATTGGACTCGGAAGAATGCATGGAATTGAAGACTGTTGTGAGATCGGGACGCTACCGTTGTGCGGCTGCGACCAGACTCAGGGGCGGTTGTGGTGAAGTGATATTAAAAATTATTGACCAGTTTGTATCAGTGTACCAGTTTTCAAGGCGGATCGATCGGGTTGGCTGAAAGGAAGGAGTGTTTTGGACGAATATTGTGCTTGGAGTGTTTTATACGCATATTTAAGATAAGGCACACGGTTTACATATAGTTTGATATTGGATTTTAATTGGTTTTATTAAATATAGTGTTCGTATTATATTGGGTCTAATAAGTCGCCGCTCCTCGCCGATCGGCGAGGAGTCATTGGGGGCAGAGGGTTAACAGGGTCCCCTCTTCTCATTAAGCCCGACCGGTACAGAGCTCCACCGGAAGTCCCACGACGGGAGGCGCCCACTACGTTCACTCACCCTCAATTCGGCCACGTTTGGAACGTGTTTTACAGGCTGGGTTACTCATCACGATCTGCGATCAAGTCCCAGGAAATGGCTGGATTACTCATTGCTTTCGCAATCAAGTGCCAGAAATTATTATTGGCTGGATATATCACTGCAATGTGCAGTCAAATTCCAGAAACCCTATTGGCTGGATAAATTACTGCTACGTGCTTTAAAGTGCCAGATTTTTCCGCATTCGGAGTGAAGATTTCCGTTTCGTTTGCCGATCGACCATATTGGATTATCTTTTCGTTGGAATTTTGGATCAGTACCCCAGAAATGGTACACCCGTATCAACACCTGCTAAAGTCTTCACTAAGCGACGGCCCACGGAGTTTATAGCCACCCACACCAATGGTGCACAAGGTGAGACAAAATACAAATCGGACTCAGCGTCCTGTAATGCCGATCGGTCACCCGATCGGCACCCAGGCGAAGGTTCGCGGAGTACCCCTTCCGTTATTTGGTCAGCTGAGCGCGATGGTGGTTCAGTTCCGGACACTTCGGTGTTCGATTTTGAACTGGACTCCACCACAGAGTTATACCTCACCATTAATGCTAGTTTCAATTCCGGCGCATCATGTTTCACAATGTTGTCGAGAATTAATTTCTCTCTTGACTCGCTTTCTTTCTCAAGCGCCACCAAGTAAAGGTAATGCTCGGTCCACGATCGTCTTGGTTTTTTTCAGCACCAAATAGCATTGCTTCCTTCTGATGTGAGATATGAATCTTAAATGCATTATACATTTGATCCATAACGAAAAATAGATGTGGCGTAGTTTGCCACCAACTTCCAATACTTGCGCGGAAGTAGTTAGCTGCCATTCCATCTAAATTTTCTCCAAGTTTGTTCACTTTCATTCGATTATCCAAAACGAAACCGAAATCAATTTCAGCTACTTCTAGCGCCTCGTAAAACAGGAGCGCCCACTGCTTAAATCTTGATCCTAAACCAGGATATATTTCGGCACCCGTAAAGTTTTGCACATTTAACTTTGGTATCTTCAAACTTCTTCCTTGAATATAGAGATTTACAATTGGAACCCCACCAGGGTGAATTGCCCCGCCCATATCATGCATTGGATGCGGGTTTTGTGGTGGATCAGGAGGCATCGAGGTGGAGGCGCACGATATTTCACTCTTTGATCAGGTACCTCATCTCCACCCAACTCGTTTAGCGTCATTTTCTTTCCGAATGCTCCATAATTCTGAATTGCATCCTTAAAAACGCTATTTCCAGAGTCATCTGAAAGTTTTCTTGCCGAATCCTGAGTACTTGGTGAAGAAATTTTGCTATTGTTTTTCATAGCCTCGAGCTGGGCTTTTAAAATTTTTAACCTCTTCTTTTAGCGTTTTCGCTTCATCTTGCGAGGCTCTCATGTCCTCATCCATGGTTAACCGTATTTAGCGAGAAAATTCTCGTGATAATCTCCAAACTTCCACGAAAAGTGATAATCAAAACAATTTTTTCGTATCAAACCGAAAAGTCACGTGAAACCGTTACCCTTCCTAAGGGAACTTTTCTTTTAGTGTAATGACTTGAGACCGCACTTGTTCGCACGTAGCACCCTTGGGCTCATAACCTGAAGAAAGACGCAGGTTGTAGTTTCCTTTGTCTTAGTAGTGTGTGTGCTTAGATAACTGACCGATTTGAGTCCTATTTGTGTCTCGTATCCTGGCGCGCTATTGCCAGGAGACTTTCCCGTCACAAGATGTACGTAACACTTGTATATTAAAAGTAAAAGTATATATTATTTAAAGTTAAAATCAGTAACTGACAATAACTCTAAATAAAACG
>CM047590.1:1737749-1767999 GCA_026184515.1 Peronosclerospora sorghi
CAGCTGCCTGGACCAAAAGTGACCAAATTTGTGGTACACTTCACCACGGCCGCCCCTGAGTCCGACCGTGTCGCACAACGATAACGGTCTGACTCACCCATCACTTGACCAAATGGACCTTGGTCGCTCACACTTCTTCACCATGGACCATCCATCTCCGCCACCCGCGCCAGGTACTCCCTTCACTGCACTCGATCCTCTTATGCTTCCTCTTGACGCTTGTTCTTGTAGAAACTCTATGTGACGAGTCGCCCCACATTGCTTCACCTGTTTGGTCGGCCCGGTCTGACAGCCCACATAATTCTCCTGCACCTCAAACATCGGATGGGTGTCAGACTGGAGCCGAATCTGCCGGCAGCAGTTGGACTATCAATTGGACAAGACTTCGCTGCGCATGCAAGGCGACGATCTTGAGCGACACCTTACTGATCCCCAAGTTTCGGTCCAAGACCAGACCGGGAAGGTCCCGTCTTTTCAGGACCGGTCGGACGCTTGGGCGCAGGAATCGGGTCGTCGTAGGGTGGCGCTAGACCAGTGCCGCCAGCGCTTGACGGACCTGCTGTATCCGCGTTCGGCTGCTGCCTCCATCGTAGACCGATCTGCGTCGGCCACCTTAGTCGCCTCGGAGCAAGACCAAGACCGTTTGCAGCAGGCCCAAGACCGCTTGCAGCAGGACCAAGACCGACACCGTTCATTGGCTGATATTCAGCAGACCGAAATCGCACACAAATCGAAGAATCGCGCGGACGCGCCGGGTAGCTCGAGGGCGCGGGGAATAGCGCGCGACCCCGAACTAGGGGGGAAGCGTGCGGTGCCCCATTAGCGAGCCAAGACGCAGGCGCTTCTCGTGAACCCAAGATTGGACGTGAGTGATGCCTGCAACCCTGCCAAAACTCAAGCGCCTTCGTGACCTCGTGCCGTCCGTACCGAGTACACAGGGATCTCGTCCGGGGAGGACTCCAGCGAAGGGTCCTGCTATTCAGAGTTCATTATCGCCATCCCGTCCAAGTCGCAGACGTGTCGGCGTAAAAGTTCCGTCCAAGCGGCATCGTCTTCGGGGTCGGAGCAGAAGACCAGTCTGCCAGGTGACAGCACGCCAGAATATGGGTCAGCGAAATCGGCGCCTTCGTTCCTGCCTGGCACGTCTGGACTGCACCACCACGCCCGGCTAAAAGATATGGCAATTGGAGATCGCCCACTTCCGCCGCGGACCTCGGAATACTGGTCCGGTCCGCATCAATACCGAGATCGGCGCCATTCCAAGAGGCGCGCGGGCGCGTCGAGTGGCTCAAGGTCGAGGGGCGTAGCGCGAGACTACGAACACGAGGAGAAGCAAGCGCCGCCCCACAAGAAAGCCAAGACGCAGGCGCTCCTCATGAGCCAAAAATCGGATGCAAGTGATGCGTTTAACATCGCCAAATCCCATGCGCCCTCACGCCCCCGCGGGCGCATTCAGGTGGTACGATTTCCCAGCAAAATTCGGGCGGAAATTCTCGCCATTCATTGGCTGAAATTCCGCCCCCAAAATTCACGCACGCAATGAGAAGAGCAAGGGCGCATCAGGAGGCGCGAGGGCGCGGTCCCTTGCGCGCGACCTAGAGCACGAGAAGAAACCGGAAATGGTGTAACAACTAGCCAAGATACGGGCGCAACTCCCAAGTGCGGTGAAGGATGCAGTTACGGAGAGGAAGGACTCCAAAAATCGCGCGCCCTCGACCCGTTTCGCTGCCCAACCGGGCTCGGGTGGATTATCGTGCCGCTCATTGGCTAAAAATCCTCCCCACGGAATTTACAAACAAAATCGGAAGCGCGAAGACGCGTAGAGTGGCGCGAGGGCGCGGGCTCTATAGTGTGACCTGGAGAGCCAAAAGAAGCTCAAAGCGGTGCAAACGCAAGCTAAGCTCGGGCGCAACTTCCAAAAGCGGCGGGGGATCCAGTTGCGAAGAGGAAGGCTTCGAAAAATCGCGCGCCCTCGACCCGCCACACCGTTAGGTCCAAGTCGGTGTTGGTCTCGCCTGGGGCGGCTTCGGAGGGTGGATCAATGGGTTCAGATGATCTCCTTCCCGCTTTATCACGATCCCGATCCACCCAGAATCGTCGATCCGCTGTCGCAGTTGAAGAGCCGACGTCAGAAGAAGACCAAGTGGCGCACTCGGAGGGTGACATCGATAAAGGGTCGTCGAAACTGGCTGTCGACGCGCCCAAACCAACTTTTCTTCCCGGGACTTCTGTTCGATATCGTCATGCTTTGTCGTTGGCATTGAAGGTTGACGTGACTCTTCCTTCTTCTGTTCTGGCCACTGCCGACTCTCAAAGGACCCGATCTGGTCTGGCCTCTGCCAAGGCGTCGCGTTGAGAAGACCAGGTTGTTAGCCGATGACGGCATATGGTACCCCGGTCTTGATTGCCCTTAGCTGGTCGCGGACCTCAAGGATGCTTTGGTCAAGCTTGACCAGAAGAAACCCTGGCACAACCAATTTCAAGACCAAATTGCATTCCATCCGGCGCTGACCATCGGCCGCCTGTGGGGTGATAGCGAATGAAGTCCCAGGTAGTCGACCAGATAGATCGTAATACATGTCATCATTTCTTTTTCACATATCTGATCATCAAATCACTTGAACTAATTTCACCACTTTTTCAGAGTTGCACCGAACACGTTATCGTCCACCCCGATCACGAAAAATAGTCATCACATTTGTCATTCCGCTAATACAATTCGTCACAGTTCATCACAATTTCACATCAACTCCGGACCTTCCACATCTTCACACCGGTCTAGACCGACCGATGCTACTGCGTGTCTTGGTCTTGGTCTTCAGGAGTCTGCATCACTGCGAAGCGATTACGACTGACTCGTTCTTGTTCAAACTCTCGTAGAAGAGCCCCACAGTTCAAGTCTAGATCGTCGACCCAAGTTGATTCATCATGGTCCTTCCATCGGACCAGGTACTCTCGGTGAGTCCGACCGAACCTGGTCTTCTTGGTCGACCGAACATCTAAGACCTTCTCCACTTCAAACTCGTCTTCCTCTAATGGTCGTTCCCAACTGTCCTCCGGCAGTAACGCTTCATCGAAATCAAATCTTTTTTCTTCGTCTACCAGACAGGGAGTTTTGGGTCGATCAGGAAATTCTCGGACCAGCTTCAACTTGGACACATGCACGATCGTGAAGACCTTGTAATCAGTACCAGTTGTTACTAGACGGGCAGCGTGCTCACCGATCAGCTCGGCAACACGGAAAGGGCCGTGCCACATGTGAGCCAGCTTCTTCGCATATCCCTCTTTCACTCGGTCTAGGTATATCCATACCCTCGCCCCTGGTTCTATACCGTGGGGTCGGACCTGGTCATTCGTCCGGTCTGCCCGGTCTTGTGTGGCCTGACGCAGCTCTTCGTTGACGACTTCTTTTGCATTATGGTAGTGTTTCTGGACCTGCATGCGCCAGCGTCGAGAATCGCGATCGCGGGTCCGGGTGCAACCGATAGGTATCGCAGCTTCCAGTGTCGACCGAGGGTCCCATCCATATGTCAGATAAAAAGGCGTTTCTCCTCGGACCCGATCGGTCGACGAGTTGAGTACAAACACCAGCCTTTCTGCATACTCGTCCCAATCTCGCTGGTCTGGGTCAGCAACGTACATCTTGATCGCCCTCGTTATGGTCTGCACCATGCGTTCCGCCGATCCATTTGCTTGCGGACTATATGCCATCGTCGCACTCTGTTTCTGGATCAGCATGTTATTGAACGACCGGAACACTTCGTCCATAAAACCGGGTTCCCGATCGTGCCTGATGACCTCGCTGGCGCCGAATCTTCGGGACACACATTCTTCGTAGCTCTGGGAGATCTGCTCCGCAGACCGAGATGCACTTGCCTTCGCAATAACTAGACCAGTGAACAGGTCTACCCAGATCATCATCTCAGTGTTGCCGCGCGTCGATCTAGGCAGTGACGGTATGTGGTCCATGGCTATGACCTGGAAAGGGTAGGTAGCTTCGATATTTCCGGGCGATCGCCCCTTGATTACCGGTATACCCTTTCCGGTCTCGCAATCCGTGCAACAGCCCACATATTTCTGCACACTGCGGAAAAGACCTCTCCAGTGGAAGTGGGACCTGATTTTGTGATACGTCCTGCCTATGCCCTGATGTCCCCCTTCTAGACTCACGTGATAGTGATGAAGGACATCCGGCTGCATCAACTCGGGGATCACTAATTTCGCCAGTCGGTCCCGGTCTGCACTGTCTTTGTCGGCATCGCGGCAGTAATACAATAATCCATTATCATCCACTTCGTAGCTATCCGCGATCTTGATGCACTCTTTCGCTTGATCGTTCGTCAACTTGGACAGTTCACCACGCAGGTAGGTCTTCAGGTTCATAATCCATTCTTCTTCGTCCTGCGACTTGAGGATCCGTTCCATCCTTAACTGTTGCACTGAGTATTAGTTCAAACTTTTCCTTCCGGAACGGTCGGCGAGACTTCTGAGCTTTTGATCTAGTCGCGACCATCACATGCACCTGGACTGGTGAGTTCTTGGGTCCGATCACTTCTGGGAGCCTGTTTATATTCATCAATTCATCCAGAACGGCCTTCTCGGTGATCGTAGCCCCGGTCTGGTCTTGCATGGCCTTGGTCGAGAGGTAGTCGGCGCTTCTGTTCCAGTCCCGTTTCACGTGCAATAGCTCGAGGTTGGGGTGGTCCTTCAATGCCTGCATTACTCGATCATTTAGCGTCCTTAGTCGTGGTTCTTCCAGCAGTTTGGACCATCATGTTTGCTCGACCCACAGTGGGAGCACTTCCGACGAGGTCGGTCCGGATCGGACTTGTTTCCGTTCCTTCCCTTCCAGCCTACCTGGTCGCACTTCGACCTGGTCTTCGGGGCAGGTCCCGCAACATAGACGTAACGATACTGGTCTTCATCCGATGACTCCTGGCTGGATTGACTTCCACTTTCCCCTTCCGATCCCGTGCTGTCTTCGGCTACGATCGCCTTGACCGCTCGGGTCGGTCTGGTCCAGGGTCTCTTGACCGGATCGGTCTGGGTCTGGGTCTTGGATCGGTAGCGACCTGATCCACCAGCACTCTTCGCCCTCATGCTACGCGACTGCTGTAGCGTTCGTAGAGTCTGTTCAACTTCACCCGCGTCCCTAAGACGCAGCAGAGTAAGCTGGTCCGCCAGTTCTTGATCGTCCAGGGTACTAATGTAGTGACCCACATGTTCCAGAGCAGCACCGTTCGGCGGGTTATTCTCTTTAATTGTTATGCTGGCACGAAGTGCAGCCACGTTCAACCGATGCAAATACTCTATCGGTGTCTCGTCGCTCCGCTTCTGCATGTAGTGATACTTGCGGGCACTCGAAAATCCGGAGTTACAATATTGCCCTTCAAACTCTGCACATAGCTGGTCCCAGTCAGACCGGACATCCCGACCTAACTGTTGGATCCAGTTGGCAGCAGGTACTTTCAACAAATCCGGAAGATCAGACACTTTTCACTTTTTGGGGTCTGGTCTCGCAGGAACGCAGACTTGACCCGACCGAACCAAGACCGGGCCTGGTCTTCATCAGCATCCTTGCCAGTGAAGTCCTTGAGGTCGGTCGTCGCGGCCATACGGATGCGCGGAATCGCAGCAGATCCAAAGTCGTAAGCAATGTTGGAGGCTAGGTTAGCCTTGCGTGGCTTGCCAGCTCCCGTACCGTCTGACCCACAGTGGTCGTCAAGACCGCAGACCGACTCCATGTCACAGTCACTTGTCTTGCTTGGTCTACGCGGTCTGGCCGGTTGCGTCTTGTGCTTCCTTTTGCCGACTTGCTTATCACTTCGAGTGGGCTTGTCCACAGATGTTACCGATTCCATATCTACATCTCGGCAAACATTGGCACTTTTCTGGGTAGACCGGTCTTGGACATGTGGGCGCAGAGGTGGTCTAACCCGGTCTTCCATGAAACGCTCCATCATCGTCTCAAACATGGTTTGGACGTTAGCTGGAGTCATGGGAAACGTGTTGATACCCTCCTTTTGCGGAACTGAGGCCTGTGGGGGCTGCGGGAGCCCCGACTGGCAAGCAGCCCTTTGCTGCCGCATGTCCCTTTTTTGTTCAGGCTGGGCATGGTCCACCCCCATGGTCATCCGCTCGACACCGGTCTCCAACTCTGATGAGCTATTAGAGACCGGTGGAGACTGATAGACCGATTCGTCATCAGAACCAATGTCGACAAGCGCTGTGGAGGCTTCAGCGACCTTCACTGGTGCGGTGGGAGTTGGGCGGCGAACCGCCCCCACCAGTGGGACCAAATGGTCGTGGAATGTCGACATCGACGATTTCAGCCTCCAAGTATCAAATTCAAATAGTTTTTGGACATCGGCGGGGTTTTGCATTTTAATACCAACCTCCGCCAACATCATCACAAAGTTCTTCACGAACAGTAATGGGCGATCACTCTGGATCGGCTCGGTAGTGGGACCGAGAAGATGGTCAGGGATCTGGAGGTTCAACACCCGAAAGACCACGTCAAAGCGAACAAATCGTTTCAGCTCAAAAATGTAATACATCTTGTTTAGGTCTTCTTCAGTGATGCCTCCATCTCCGACCTGAGAATCTTCTTCGAGGTCGTCTTCGTCGGCCGGCATTCCCAACCCTTTCCTGGGAATCTTGGGTAGCTTGGGGACCTTGGGGAGGTTGGTCTGATCGTTCTGATCAGCTTCCAAGTATTTTTCGTCTTTTGATTTTCCATCAAATTTTTTATGCACATACACAGGATCAGGACCAAGGTCCTGATCCTTTCCGGGACTATAGCATGACTTGCTATAGTCCCGATCGGCTCCGGTGGGAGCCTTTTGGGGAGGAAAAAATTATTAATCCCGATCTGGTCCTCCCTCCACCAGGCCAGACCGGACATCGCCATCTTTATCGAGAACGAAGACGTGAGGTGGTAGCCTTTCCTTACGCCCTCTCCAGAACGATTCCAAATTCAAATCTTCAAATTCAATTTTCGATGACACCTCGCGGTGATATCCACGATCACCAAGTGATCCGGGCACGCGCACCATTGTGGTGGAGTCAAGTTGGAAATCGAATACATTTGTATCGACAACCTGACCACCACCATCGTGCCCAGCCTTCCAACTTACGGGGGGTACCCCGCGGACCTCCATTCGAAATCTGGTCCGATCATCCGCTGCTGGCAGACGACCGGTCATCATCCAAAGACACTTGGTCCGATTCACTTAAGACCATCTCACCTTGTGTACCCGATGAAATGGGCTAGTTACACACTCGGTGGATCGGGATCGCAGATCGATTTGATTCGGTCTTGAATATGAGACCGTGCTGGCTAAGTGTACCTAGGGCGGAACTCTTCACCCTAGACACAAACAGACCAGAAACACTTCCGAAAGATAGATTCCAATAGGTCGATCGTCCAAACGATCTAGACCTGACCAATACGAAATAATAGAGGGTAGACCAATCAACCGGTCTAGCCCCTGACCAATATGAGAGAAGATCAAAACCGGTCTAAACTCCAACCAATGTTAAAATGAGCCAATATGTCCACGTGAAGACCCAATATACCCGTGAACTCCACAAACGATATCTCCACGTAAAGACCAATCCAGTGAATAGCACGTTCCAAACGTACTTGAGTTAAAGTGTCGAGATCGCCAAATCGTACTCCCGTCGAGGAACTTCCGGTGGCCAAAGTGCGCGTGCGGCGCGTCCAGACCCGGTATAATAGGCGAGAGGGGATAATTCAACCCTCTGCCCCCAAACACTCCGCGGCGGGCGGAGGCGACTAGTGTACGTGCAAAGAAAAACGGCGACCCCTTGCTGTGGTATAGACCAAGACCAAAGGACTTCTACTTAGAAAAATCCTGCAACCAAAAGACTTTTACTTTTTTAGGCAAATCCACAACTCAAACCAATACTACCTCCCTACGGTCCCAATATGTACCCACATGAAAATATGTAAAATACCGAATGTCAGGTGACTCACCAAAACTTGCGTTCTTGACACTCCTTTATCTGATAGGCTAAAAAGCCCCCCTTGTTTAGACCAATCCGAAATTCGACCAGCTGCCTGGACCAAAAGTGACCAAATTTGTGGTACACTTCACCACACTTGGACTTGGGGTTTGAGGCTGTTGAAAGGAACTCTTTCATCAATCTGTTGAATTTCACTAGCAGTGGCAAAACTTCTACGATGATGGTCAAGGCTGAGGCTACAAAAGAATGGGCCCAATATCTTTACCTTGTTAACATCAAACATCTGACAGCACGAGTGCACAACGATCTCAAGGACATTCAAGCTATTCACTTTACCAATGATTGCTGGAGCTCCCCGGGAAAAAAGGATGCGTACATGGGCTTGACCGGACATTGGAACAACTCCGAATTTAAACTGGAAAGCTTTACATTTGCTTTAGAGGAGATTGAAGGTATGTTTTGCATGTTGGGGACTTGGGAACTTTTTCTGACTAGTACTCACTTATTCATTCTTCGTTTGACCAGGATCTCACAGCGGCGAGCATCTTGAGGAATATTATTACAAAATGATAAAGCGACTGGGATTCTTGGATATTCATGGACATGTAACGGTTGACAATGGAAGCAACAACATTACAATGTTTTCCTCTTTTGCTAACAGACCGGTCGTGGGTTTTGATGTAGATAGCATGCTTCACCGTTGTTTTGATCATATCATTAATCTGGTAGCCAGAGCTAAAATTGTCTGCTTTGGAGAACCCGATACTGATACATTGGACCAAGTGGAAGAGCAAATACACGCTGATCTTCAGGACAATTGCATGAGGTATGTTTGTCCAGTTGTTTGTATAATTTTTTTTCAACGTTACTGACTATGAAGTTTTTTTAGCTTTATGGCTATGACAACAGAAGCATACAGTGCCCGAGTGGATATTAAATCGGTGTACAAACGCATTAAAGGCCTGGCGGTTTCAGTCAAGTCTAGTGTTCAACGCCAGGAGCTACTGCAGTCAGTTGTTGGGCTGCAGCATCCACGGTAGACAGTACACGAACTAAAAAGCAATAATGACACTAGATGGAACTAGACATTTACCATGTTCAAAAGGGCATTGCCGTTAAAGTCGGTTTTGCGAGCATTTGAGTCAAATTTAAAATTTGTCAAGTAGACTCACCCTTCTTTTGTAGGCCGAGCATTCAATACTTCACAGAGTTGAGCGACTTCAGTAAATTTTCAATGCAGCCAGAAGAATGGGACAAGCTGAAGCATATGTGTGACTTCCTTGAACCACTGAATGGCGCAACCGAGATGCTTTCCGGTGACTCATATTCGACCCTCGGAACGGTGCTGCCAACCTACGCGTACCTCTCCAAAAAACTACTCCAAATCAGTGGCCAGTACGATGCCGCCCAGCTTGAGCCTGCAGCTGACAAGATGTTGGACAAGCTGCAAAAATATCATCGGATGGCCGTCAAACTAGACGCAAACTATTTTGCAACAATTCTGGATCCCAGATTTACTATAAGGTGGTTTCAGCAACCGAGCAACTGGCCACAATCGATTCAAGTGTACGGCTACAGCGTGACATCTATCAAAGAACGGTTTGCTCTGGAGCTGAGGAAGTTCTACAAGCCGGAGCTACCCACCTCTGATGCCAGCATTGAACCGGCAACGGCAAGCGGCAGCAGCTTGTCATACCAAGAAGAGATATTTGGATGGGACGATGCCGAGCCCACTGCCGATTCAGACTCTTTGGACGATGAGCTTAATCGCTTCTGGGCTTTCAGAACAAAAATTGAGGAGGAAAACTGCCCGTTGGAATGATGAAAATCCACAAGAACCAATTTCCGACGGTCACTAAAATGGCCATAGCTGTTTTGTCTATACCAGCAACAAGTGCACCGGCAGAGAGGGTGCTTTCTTCCGGAAGGAGAACACTGAGATGGGGCCGCAACAACCTTTCAGCAAAATATGTTGAACCGTTGGTATTCCTTAAGGATATCTACAAGAAAAGAGGTTTTCTCGAGACCGAGTATTAGTGAATTAAGTAGTACACAAGGGTATGAGGCGCTTGAGGGCAACGGTTTCCTGTACGCAGGTTTTTTTTCGGGCTCTCTTCCCCTGACTTAGATACTAGTGGGCGTTACTGAGTATGTTGTTGTCTTGCTTGGGTGACTGCTTTGTAAATCTGCGTGTTTCTACATGTTTACAATTGTTGGCAACACAACGCTCGTTGACGACAGAACGCCAAACGATAAATTGCACTATGAGGATCCACGGATCTTGGATCTGGATCACGGATCTCGCCTACAGCCTTGGATCTGGATCTTGGATCGTCAGGAATCCAGATCCAAGATCCATGGGCGGAGTCTCTGCCCAAAATGCATCTTTTTGGTCTGGTCTCATCATCTGTATCCAAATCACACACGTGTTCTTACCCCTGATATCCCTTCCATGCCCATCTCGCAGTTGGCTCCATATTTTTTACTGCAAACTTCTTCACACCTACACACATTCAGCAGTGTAATTTAACACATGACTACTCTAATTGCTTGAGGAAAGCGCAGAAAAGAAACAACATGTAATTCAGTTTCTCTTTGAGACTGAAGTGATTGGCTCATCATGTTTATAAGTAAAAGTCTCATCACCAGTACAAAAAATCGATTTCATTATCTAATCCGTTTCTGGATTGTCGATGGCAACTTCAAACACGCCCATTGCTTTATGGCCAGTCATTGCATCACACTAGTACCGCTATGTTGCTGATATGAGATCCAGATACAGTCGCAAGATTTTATGATTTATCATATCACCAGGGGCTCACGACGATGTTCACTTGTTAATTTGCCCATCAAGCCTCAGTTCGCTTCTCTCTCGACACCATGAAGTGTGCGGCCATCTTTACGTCTGCGTTCGTTGCCATTGCGTCCCTGCACCAGTCGACGACTGCGGAAGACCAAGCGACGATTCACCTCCGCATCAATCAGGAGCAAAGCCAGAATGGCGCTATTTGCTACCTGAACTGTCCAACTGGCAATTACTGCCCACGTGGTGAAACCGCGTGTCGCGCACCCAATTCCTCTGATGAATGCTTCAACCCCTCCACGAGCATGTTCCAAATAGGATGTGACCCGGGCTTCACGTGCATTGGTGGTAAGTGCACGAATGGCGATATTTGCTACCTGCAGTGTCCACCAGGTCAGTACTGCCCAGTTGGTGAAACCGCGTGTCGCGCACCCAATTCCTCTGATGAATGCTTCAACCCCTCCACGAGCATGTTCCAACAAGGATGTGCCCCGGGCTTCACGTGCAAGGATGGTAAGTGCCAGACCGCGTAAAGGTCCCGTCCCTTCAAACACAGAATGTTGATATCTCTCTATGAGCCACGACCGTGCGTTATTATAAACTCGTCTCGAAGTACTTGAATAAAGTATACCGTGTTCCACACACACCCTCTCTCTCTATTTCTATCCCGTTTCTATCTACTCACTTTCGAGTTTCTTGACTTGACTGACTGCATCTGTGCGATGCACGCAGAGCCATCGCGTGCGTTTCCTCACATGTTGCACATCATTCGAAGGTTTCGGGGGATCTACTTGATCCGCAATGGGAAAATGAAAGTGCCACGGTGCAGTCACTTGCGGCACGCGCAAAAACGGTGGAGGGTGCACCAATTGAATCGATTCGATGCGTTTCCTCTCTTCCTCTCGAAGCGCCGCCGTGTCTTCATGTTTCAGCTCAAGATTCACGGTCGTCATTTCTTTCCAACGCGACACGAGATCCATCGAGCGTAAACAAGGGAGCCACGGCGTCCTTGCCATCTCTTTGACCTTTCGTTCGAGTCGGAGCTCGAGCGCACGTCAGCATGTAATCCTTCAATAGAGCACACACGTGAAATCCTTCAATATAGCACACACGTGATCGCGCCCTTGATCGTTCGTAACCACACGCCCTTCCTCGCCCAGTAACACGCTCGCGTAGAGCCAAAGTGATCATCGGATAAATAGTTGGTACGACAGCTATAGAGCATATCTTCGTCATACCAGCGCGCGAGGATCGCCTTTTCTTGCGACATGCGCTGGCGGGTAAAGATTTTTCCTTGAAGACGCATTTGTTCATGCAGTTTCGAGCGGATACACACCACGATTTGTCAACAAGGTACGATGTGGGCATGGTAATGCTCACAAGATGGTCTTGTGTACTGAAGAACTTACTGTTGAACTCAATCAAGTACAGTAAAACCTGTCTAAATTGATACTGGCTAAGCTCATAACCTCCGCAAACAAATATTTTTTGCCGGTCCCGAGCTCGTCACCATATTGGAATTAATAAACCTCCGTAATGTGATATTTGATAAATTTTCTCAGTCCCACAACTTATGTAAGAAAATATCCTATATACCTGGCCCTATATGTCGCTATTCAAACACGCCCAAAAAAGTCACGTATGCCCTTCTGCTTCATGTGGCTGGTCTTTATGGCTGCAGCCTTGTTCTTCATGCGTTGGAGGGCCGTCATGAAGAGCTCGTTCACGTCAGATTGCTGCAGCCCGAATGTTTCCAGTGAACGTATCATTGCCTGTGTCTCGGATACCGGAACGATGGCGACCTCTTGGCTTTCATCGTCATCGGCCTGTTCTTCCACGGGTTCGGGCACCAAGTGATCCTGAATCACCTCGTCCAAGATAGGTGCGTAGGTGACAACATCCTCCTCGCTGTAGTTGAGGAAGTTACGAACATCCATGGGATTGGCGTAGCGGAAGCGGCGAATCTGTGACTCCAGCTCGTCCACAACCTCCTGGTCGAGAAGCTCCTCCTCTGCCAAAACTGGCTGCTGATCCTCCGGTGCCGTGCTGCGAATCTGGCAGTGGCGGAAACAGTTTGCGATGGTCTCTGCCTTCACCTCGTTCTTCCACGCGGGGACTGCAATCCTGATTGCCTCAAGAATGTCGATCTTCTCAGGATGAGGAAGTTTGTCCTCCACACGCTGCAGGAGAAGGCGGTTGAGAGCGCGGTGGTAGTAGGACTTGAGGTTCCGGATAATCCCAGCATCGCAGGGCTGCAGCTTTGATGTGGTGTTTGGTGGCAGGTAGAACACAGTAGTGTTCCGGAGCTGAATGCGGGCCGGAATGTCGTCAAGAGGAACATGTGCACCGCAATTGTCAAAAATCAAAAGAACTTTTCTGTCAGCCATTCGAAGATCAAACGATTTGAGCCACTCAAGAAAAATTATTTGCGTCATCCAAGCCTTTACATTGTTGCGGTACACGCAACCGAGATTGTTCAGATTGATGTTCTTGAAGCAGCGTGGGATCCTTGACTTCCCAATGATCCAAAGGGGAAGCTTTTCTGAACCATCGGCATTGCAGCAAACGGCAAGAGTCAGCCGTTCCTTGTGCTGATTGCGCCCTTCAAGCTGCTTGGTTGCAAGCGAGTGATCTGACTGAAACGTGACATGCTTAGAGCAATTTTTATCACAATTGAATTGAATGGCAATTTTTAACAAACCTGCATCCTGTAGAACAGGCCCGTCTCATCCATGTTGTAGATGTCACTGAGTGTATACTTGTCAAGCGCCTCACGTATCTTTGGGCGCTCATCCTCGATGAGTTGTTTGTTGACGGAACCACTCTCGCCAAAGCGACGGACGGACCGAATGCCGTAACGTGTTTTGAATGATTCAAGCCAGCCGTTTGAGAACTCGAATTTCTCGTGACCTGGGTAAAGACGATCAAGGATCTTGCTAGCGCTTTCTTTCAGAAGATCACCGCTCATGTTCACCTGCTCCTGATGAGCCGTAAACCACTCAAAAAGCGCCTTCTCCATCTCAGGATACTTTACGGTCTTTTGCCGCTTCTGCTCAAGATTGATGTTGGACGCCTTTTGGAGGATCTTGCCCGAACGTTTGAGCGTGTTGGAGACCGTTGCTTGGCTGATTTTGAGGTGGTGATTGGTGTCCACCCAAGCAATCAGCTCTTTCTGCGTGAGCGAAGGGTTCTTCTGCTTGTGCTCACACACGGCAATGCGGACCTTATCTGGCATGGTTGTGTGCTGTGATCCAGCCCTTGGCATCTTTGGGTTCTGCTGTCAAACTGTGGTTGGTGTGGTTGGATGTTGCGGTTTTGTGCGGTTTTGTTGGTTCTTTGTTTGTTGGTGGTTAGTTGAGGGTTACATTTCACAGCCCCCGATCATAACTACAGTACTGCGTTCCGCTGCATTCCGCTGCGCATCTCTATAATTTAATAACCTTCGTAAAATAATACGTTTGACCCGGTCCCGCGCATATTTGTTTAGACAGGTTCTACTGTATACGTTTTGGTTAAAATGTGACTACGTCGTCCCTCGGATAACTCATATCCTGATAACTCATAACCTCATATAACTCGTAGGATTTGCGTTCCACAGTGCCCGTTCTATGGCCTATAACTCATAACTCATAACCAAGCCTGAGTAATAGTAGCAGTTGCGGCAAAGATGCCACCTAATGCTACTATTAGTACTCGAAGGTTGCCACTATTAGTATGGAAATATTCCCTCATCATACATCGAAAAACATTGATAGAATATATCAACTGTTGAAATTGCCCATCTCATCTGTGGCCGCCTGTCTGCGGCACCCACCAACACGTTGGTGGGTGATTAGTCCGTTTAGTCCGCGCGTGGCAATGTGCCAGCTGATTGGTCGATGTCACACGCTCCGCACCCGCACTGAGCTGATTGGTCGCCGGCACACGCGCGCTAGCTAGACGTAGGAGGCAGACCGAACTAGCCCTAGCTATATACATGCATATCTTTCGTTTAACTCTGCTGCTAATCAAACTCACTCTTCAATCTACTGTCTGCCCAACATCAACATCTATCAGCACTTCATCTGGTTAATCTCGGCATATCGCTCTCGCTTATTGGTGGTCTATCATACCATCTTCGATTCAAGCAGTTTCGATATCATATCAAGTTTCACGGTTTGTAGCATACCGCTCATCAAATTACAACAGCTTGCGACTATTAGGAGGATCGTGGCGCAACTCCGTCGCGGTATTGATTGACGCTGTACCGATACCGATGCCACCGAAGCGATGCACGCCTTTCCAGGAAGGCCACGAGTTGGTTTACGGGCTCCGGGTGTGCGATGTTGATCCCAAGACGAAGTCGGCCCGCAGTGTTGCTTGCCGTTTTTGAGAGATCTTTGGAAGGGAAGAACAGCTTGGGCGGAAGTGTGGTGAAGTGCAAGTGAAAATTGCTGACCAGCTTGTACCAGTGTACCAGTTTCCAAGGCAGTTCGATCTGGTTGGCCGAAAGGACGGGACGTTTTTAGCCTATCGTGTGCGTGGAGTGTCTTGTACGCGGATTTGGGTGAGTCACATGATATTTCGTGTACTTTACATATTTTCATGTTTGTACATATTGGGGACCGTAGGGAGATAGGATTGGTTAGTTTGGGTTTTGCTTGGTCTAGGTTTTACCGAGTTGTTCTTTGGCCTTTAGCTCAACAAGAAGTCGTTTCTTTAAGTACTCTAGTCGCCTCCGCACGCCGCGGAGTGTTTGGGAGCAGAGGGTCGAGTAATCCCCTCTAGATCGTTATACCCGGCCTGGACGCGTTACAGGCGCGCTTGGCCCGCCGGAAGTCCCTCGACGGGAGTACGTATTGGTCGGCTTCACAAGTTCAAGTCACGCACTTTTGGAACGTGTAACAAGTATTGGATTATTTCGTGGAGATATCGTTCGTGGAGTTTATCACGTTCTCGTTTGGATCTCTATATTGGAGTATTGGTCTGTTATTCTCGTATTGGTTGGGCTCTACGATCGTTTGAGCGATCTGCCCTTTGGAGTATATTTAGTTGGAGTGTAACTGGTCTGCCCGTACCCAGGGTGAAGAGTTCCGCCCAGGGTACACTACCCATCACGGTCTCTCGCATTTAATACCTACATCAATTTGCAGCGACGATCCACCAAGTGTGAATCCAGCCCATTCCATCGGGTACAAAAGGTGAGATGGACACGAAGAAATCGGACCAGGCGTCCTATGCTGATGATCGGTCTTCTGTTGGCAGCGGACGATCAGATCGGATCGTAGGCGAAGGTTCGCGGGGTACTTCCCCCTTCAGTTGGAATGCTGGGCACGATGGTGGTCAGGTTCTCGACACTACGGTGTTCGATTTTGACCTTGACTCCACCACAATGGTGCGCGCGCCCGGATCACTCGATGATCGTGGATATCACCGAGATGGGAAGAAAAGTCGCAGGTAGGGGATAAGGTTATCAAGGAAGATGACCTGACCAGGATGTATTACATCCACGAGATAAAGAGATTTATTCGTGAAGACCAGGTCATGCGGATTTTAAACCCCCAGATCCCCGATCGCCTTCTCGGACCCACCACCTAGCCGATCCAAAGCAATCGGCCGTTGCTATTGGTGGAGAACCTGCTGGCGATGTTGGCTGAGGTCGGCATGAAAGTGCAAAACCTCGCCAATGTGCATAAGCTGTTCTATCTGGACACTTGGAAGCTGGAGCTGTCGATGTCGACTCTCCATGATCATTTGGTGCCGTTGGTGGGGGCAGTTTAACGCCCAACTCCCACCGTGGCATTGAAAGCCGCTGAGGCTACGGCAGCACACGATGATGTGTGTTCCGATGATAAATCGCTGTATCAGTCTCCACCTGCCTCTAATAGCTCATCGGAGTTGGAGGTCGGTGTTGAGCGGATGACCATGCGGGCAGATCATACCCCCATGGGAGCATAAAAAGGACGTGCGGCAGCATGGGGCTGCATGCCGGTCGGGTCCCAGGAGCCCCCACAGGTGTCAGTACGTCCAAAGGAGGATGCCAACACGCTGCCCATGACCCAAGCTAACATCCAAGCCATGTTTGAGGCAATGATGGAGCGTTTCATGGGAGACCGATGCCGATCGCCTCCGCGCCCGCATACCAAGGACCGATCTGCCCGGCAAAATGTCAATACTTGCCGGGATGTTGATATGGATTCAGTGGCATCAACGTATAAGGCTAACCGAGGTGGCAGACCAGTTGGCAGAGGAAGACGCAAGCCGCAGCCAGCCCGACCGCGCCGATCAAGCAAAAACAGCGATTTCGACATAAAGTCGATCGGATATCCGGATGACCACTATGGGTCAGACGGTGCAGGTGAGGGAGGAACGCGCAGAGCTAACCTAGCCTCTACGACCGCCTTTGATTTTGGATCTAATGCGATCCCACGCATTCGCATGGCTGCGACCACTGATCTCAAGGATTTCACTGGCAAGGGCGCAGACGAGGAACAAGCCAGATCGTGGTTTGGTCGGGTCAAGTCTGCTTTCTTGCGGTGTCAGACACCAAAAAAGGAACGGTGTTTGATCTTCAGAGATCTGCTGAAAGGACCGGCTGCGAACTGGATCCAACAGTTGAGTCGGGATGCCCGATTTGACTGGGATCTGCTATGTTCAGAATTTGAGGGGTAGTACTGCAACTCCGGATTCTTTACTGCCCGCAAATACCATCATATTCAGAAGCGGGGCGACGAGACGCCGATTTAGTACTTGCACCGTTTGAACGTGGCTGCAATTCGCGCCGGGATAGTGATCAAGGAAGGCAACCTGCCGACCGGTGCCGCTATGGAGCATGTGGGTCACTATATCAGTACCCTTGATGACCAAGATATGGCAGATCAGCTCACTCTGCTGCGCCTCAAAGATGTGGGGGAAGTGGAGCAGACGTTGCGGACGTTGCAACACTCACGCAGCATGAGGGCGAAGGTCGCCGTTGGATCGGGTCACTACAGATCTAAGACCCAGACCGACCCTGTGAAGAGGCGGCTCGTGCTGTTAAGGCGATCGCCACTGAAGAAAGCACTGGATCGGAAGAAGAAAGTAGCGGCCAGTCCATTCTGGAGTCGGACGAGGACCAATATCGCCACATCTTCGTCACGGAACCTGCCCCAAGAACCAGATCGACGCCTAACCAGGCAGATCGGAATTGCAGGAGTGGGAAAAAGTCCGATCCGGACCAACCTCGCAAGAAGTGTTCTCACTGCGGGTCAAGCAAGCACGATGGTTGGGACTGCTGGAAGAAGCTGATATGCAAGAAGTGCGAAAGACGCGGCCACCCCACCGATCACTGCCTCTTCGTGTGCAAGTCATGTGGAGAAATCCACGAGGCCGGCAAGTGCAAGATCGAAGCGTTCTTCAATCTGATGCGCAAGTGGTATGTGCCGGGTAAGCACGCGGGGATGCTTCCACCTGACGTTGAGAAGATGTTAAACTAGAACGCTCGCCAGGTTGGAATCTGGATCGAGCCGAGCGATCTACGTTTGGCATATATGCATATGTCGGCAAGGAGAAAAAACCCGACAATACATGTTCTATTCTCAATTGCGTCGATCAGGATCATCCGGTCTACAATCTCACGACCGATGAATATTCCCGATCGAAGGTGGTCATGCAGCTGGATCTGCTGCCTGGGAAGACTCGCGGATACTGGAAGTATCATGCGCCCGACAAATGGTTCAAGCAGGCGAAATCCTGTGGTAAGATAAACAACCAGAAGGCAACGATGTTGTTCGACTCTGGGGCCGAAGTCTCAATTATCTACTCCGCCTTTGATCGTAAGATCGTATGTCGTATAGACGACACCCAGAGACAAGAATGCGTCGGAATCGGTGAAAATTCTTGCATGACCGAAGGAAGGACGCGCGTGAAGATCACCCTATCGGGTTCGTTGGTCTACTTCTTCAGCGCTTGGTTTGGCAAGTTGGCCGGTGAGGATGCCCTGTTAGTCATGGATTTCATGGTGCCGGCGGGTATTCGCCTTGATCTGTATCCTGGAGTGCTTACACTTCTGGATGAGGTCCAGATCCAGTTAGCTGGTCGGCGCCCCCTATACGGATTGCACACCGATCTGGTCAGGTGGGACCAAGATGTCACCATTCCAGTCGGCCAATACGCTGATACCCCGGTAGACAAAGGGTTTCGATCAAGGAAGTTATGGGTGACCAGGGGCGATTGGTGGGTGTCGACCTTTGTGAAGAGCGCCGGCCGATATGATTTTGTTCGAGTCACTAATATCGGTGACAAGCCGCTTACGCTCGACAACAATACTATTGTTTGCATTTGGCTGGCGTAAGGGAAAGTGCCAAGAAAGATGGGGTTCGTCTCGATCGGATCGAGACGGTATGTTGAGTGGCAGAACTTGGCATATCAAGCGACCACCGATCTGATCAGCGATGATGGATCGGTGGAAGAAGATACCTCACCTATGGTGGAACGACCCAGCTATGTAACCCAAAAGAAGATGTTAGTTCGAAGAAAGGCACCGCAGTCGCCGGACACGGTGGACCATCAAGCAGATGAGCCAAGGTTCGTCAACGTGGTGGATACACAAGAACAGGCGACAGCGGGACCGGGAATAGAAAAAGGGAAACATGGCATTGCTGGGGAGGACCAAGATGGCGCTCCTAAGCAGATCGATGTCGTTGAAAGGCAGCCCGCCGATCAGGAACAGCAGTGTTCAACCGATCAGGACGGTGTGGGTGATATTGCCCCGGAAGACGACCAAGTTTGTATCCATGAGGGGGGGGGGATCCATATATTCAGGAGCTGGAGATCCAGATGGCAGTCCTCCCTGAAGTGTCTGCTGATCCGCCCGAAGTCACCTTGGACGATCTACAAGTGGGTGATCGGGATGTCAACAGTCCCGACCAGATCGATCAGCTAAAGAAGATCATATGGGAAAAGAAACATCTGCTATCGGGAAAGGCACGCCTTACCCCCTGCTGCTCGCGGAGCGATCTGTGACATCGACGTGGGTGATGCCAAACCGATCGCCCAGCGATGCCGACGTGTGGCGCCACAGTACTGCAAAAAACTGTCCGATCTTATAAAAGGAATGCTGGCTACCAGATCATTAAGCCGTCGACCTCGCCGTGGGCCTCACCGATAGTGATTGTGATCAAGAAAAACGGCGTCAACATCAGGTTGTGTATCAATTATCGGTTGGTAAATCGGTTGACCAAGATTATGGTGTACCCGATGCCGCTGATCAGCGATCTGCTAGAAGATCTCGACAAGACCCTATGGTATTGCTCATTGGATATGGCAAGTGGATTTTGGGTGGTTTCGATGACCGATCGGGCTCGCGAGATCTCCGCATTTGTTACGCCGTTCGGTTTGAAGAACGCGCCCCAGATCTACCAGAGGCTGATCGAAAACGCATTGTACGGACACTTCAAGATCAGTAACGATCGGGACCCCACCGAAAACCATGATGTATTTACAGAGGGTGAACCCGATCGGGAAAGGAGACCGTCCGTTCTGGGGAGGCGATCGTATATCGACGACAATCTGATCCCTGCTTCGTCATGGAGCGATCTGTGCGAGAAGGTCGAACGGTTGTTGGAGACATGCGATCGCTGGAACCTGTCGATCAGTGCTGTGAAGAGTTTTTGGGGCATGTCCAAGGTCGCCTATTTGGGTCATATGGTGTCGATCAGTGGGCTGGAGTCCAATCCCAAGGATCTGGAGTCACTGAGCAACCTCCCGTTTCCCAGATCACTGAAGGCATGCAGTCCTTCTTAGGGAGCTTAAATTACTACAGCCGCTTCACTGAAGACTTTGCGATTTACGCGGCCGTGCTGTACGAGCTCCGGGAAGTTGACTACCATATGTTGCTCGAAGAAGATCGGGCAACTTTACGGGAGGGCAGCGACTCTGATCTGCCCGCATATTGTCCGCAAGTGGAGGCAGAGGATAACATGAGGCGTGCAAAGGTTGCTTTCGGTATGCTAAAGGCCAAAATGGCGACGGCATCGATTCTCAGACACGTCGATCCGGAAAAAAGCCGATCGTCATTGTGTACGCTAGTAAGTGGTCCTTTTCTGCCACTCTAGTGAAAAGAAATAACATGATGGTGTGTACCATCCGGTCACTTTTACGAGCCGGACGTTGAAGCCGAACGAAGTTAACTATGGGGTCGTCGAAAAGGAAGTTCTGGATTTACTACGGATTTTTTGGATGTGTGCTACAACCTACTGGTCGGCCGATCTGTAAAGTTTCTTTAGAGAAAGTCGACATTGACCTGCCTGTTATCAGCCAGTGGGATGGACGGTCGGCTCGGAAGATGGTCAGCGATCTTGTCACAGTGGTCCCTCGAGAACTTCAAGTGCACCAAGGAAGAGGAGGAGGTATTGGGCACATTGGCTGCCAGTATCACCCCTCGGTATGAAGTGGATAAAGCTATGATGGCGATTGCCCCAAGGAAGCAACCTCGACAGTCAATCTCGCTGCCGCCACCGATCGTCGATCGGGATGAGGAACTCCTGGTCTTGAGTTTCGACGGATCGGCTAGCGTGAAGAAAAAGGTCGGCTCCTATGGTGCGATACTGTGGAAGTTACCACAATGGTCTATAGTAGCAGCCGCCGTCGATTTCACGCCTGACATAACGGTCAACGAGGCGGAATATCGGGGACTCCTTCTATGTCTTGATCTGCTGTCATCACAAAAGAAAGGGCGGATCATCATATGTGATGACTCCAACCTAGTGATAAGGCAGATCACTGGGGAGATCGACTGTAAGGCGCCACGGCTGAAGTTGCTGAATGATCGGGTGATGAAGGCACTGAAAGACTATCCCAACCACGATCTATTGCACGTGAAACGGGATATGAACAGGAGCGCCGATCACCTCGCGACCCAAGCCATGCGGGACCAGATCTGGGCGACAATCACCAAGGAGGCCGTTCTAGATGAACTTATGAACATAAACAGGCTCCCGGAGTTGATCAAGTCCAAGGACAGCCCTGATCATAGCATGTGATGGCGGCAACTAGATCGCGAACTCGGAAGTCTCGCCGATCGTTCCCAAAGGAAAGGCTGAGTGAGTACGTTGTGAAACAGCTAAGGGCGGAACGGATCCTCAAGGCGCAGGATGAAGAAGAGTGGATCGTCAACTTGAAGGCCTATCTGCGCGGTGAACTGTCCAAGTTAACAAATGATCAGGCGAAAGAGTTTACCAAGATCGGGTACAGTTACGATGTGGACGACAATGGACTGCTGTATTACTGCCGTGACACTGATCAAGACAGTGCCGATCGAGATCGACTAGCGAAACTGGTGATCCCTGAGTTGCTACAGCCGGATGTCCTTCATCACTACCATGTGAATCTAGAAGGGGGACATCAAGGCATAGGCAGGACATACCACAAGATCAGGGCCCACTTTCACTGGAGAGGACTTTTTCGGAGAATGCACAAATATGTGGGCTGTTGCACAGATTGCGAGACCGGAAAGGGCATACCGATAATCAAGGGGCGATCGTCCGGAAATATCGAGGCTAACTACCCTTTCCAGGTGATATCAATGGATCACATACCGTCGCTACCCAGATCGACACGCGGCAACACTGAGCTGATGATCTGGATCGACCTATTCACTGGTCTGGTGATCGCAAACGCTAGTGCATCCCGATCTGCGGAGCAGATCGCTCAGAGTTACGAGGAATGTGTGTTCGGAAGTTTCGGCGCCAGCGAAGTTATAAGACACGATCGGGAACCCAGTTTTATGGATGAGGTGTTCCGATCGTTCAATAACATACTAGGCCAGAAGCAGAGCGCGACGATGGCATATCTTCCACAAGCGAACGGATCGGCTGAACGCATGGTGCAGACAATAACGGGGCTATTAAGATGTATGTGCCCGATCCAGACCAACGTGATTGGGATGAGTATGCAGAGAGAATGGTATTCGCACACAACTCTTCACCCGATCGGTTGCGAGGAGAAACGCCTTTCTATCTGGCGTATGGATGGGACCCTCTATCGACACTTGAAGCGGAGATACTGATCGGCTGCACTCGGACCCGCGATCGCGATTCCCGTCGATGGCGCATGCAGTTCCAGAAGCATTTTCAATATGCGAAAGAAGTCGTCAATGAAAAGTTGCGTCAGGCCACGCAAGATCGAGCAGATCGGAATAACGATCAGGTCCGCCCTCATGGTATTGAACCAGGGGAGAGGGTATGGTTCTAACTCGATCGGGTCAAGGAAGGCTATGCAAAGAAGTTGGCTCATATGTGGCACGGTCCTTTCCGTGTAGCAGAGCTGATCGGTGAGCATGCTGCCCGTCTGATCACCATTGGCACGGATTATAAATTTTTTTCGATCGTGCATGTGTACAAACTGAAGCTGGTCAGAGAGTTCCCCGATCGGCCTAAAATGCCCTGTCTGGTGGACGAAGCGGAGAGATTCAATTTTGACGAAGCTCTGCTGCCGGAAGACAGTTGGTAAAGGCCATTGGAAGAAGACGAATTCGAGGTGGAAAAGGTGCTAGATGTCCGATCGGTCAAGAAGACGCGTTTCGGTCGCACCCACCGAGAATATCTGGTTCGCTGGAAGGATCATGACGAAGCTACTTGGATCGGCGAACTAGATCTGAATTGTGGAGCACTGCTACGAGAGTTCGAGAGAGAACGAGTCATTCGGAATCTCTTCGCAGTGATGCAGACTCATGAAGATGAAGATCAAGACACGCAGTAGCACCGATCAGTATATCAATCGGTGTGAATATGTGTAAGGTCTGAATTATTGTGAATTAGTGTGATGAACTGTGACGAACTCGAGTAGTGGAGTGAAGAACGTGGTGATAATTTTCGCGATGTGGATGGAACTGTGTGTGATAACGTGTTGGTACAAGTTTGGAGAAAGTCATGAGATTTGGTCAAGTGATCAGGTGATCAGGAATTTTGAAAGAATGATGACATGTATTATGGATTATCTGATCAGCTATCTGACGCATCAAGAGTCGCAATCTCCCCATAACGACCGAAAGTAAATGCCGGATGGTCTTCGATCTGTTCCCGATGCTGATTACGCCAGGGCTCCTTCCGATCGATCTGGATCAAGGGGTCCTTCAGGTCTACGACCGGCCCGTCACACTGAAGACCGGGATACCATATGCCGTCCTCAGTCAACGCCCCGGGGCTCTCAACGCGACGCTTGGCCATATGAAGAAACACCGGATACAGGAAGATGTCGATGTCGATGTCGCACTCGCGGACCAGAATCCCTTCCAGAATAAACTGGGATAGGGCCAGCCAAGCTTCGTCCGCCCGACTCCGGCGATGTTTCCGACGCTTCTGAAACAGGATCAGGTCTTGGTCACGTAACTTCCTACCCGCGGGAAGGAGGAGATAATGGGTTGGGTATACTCCCAGATCGCCTGGCAGTGGGCTGTATTAAAAGCCCGAGGTCAACCCATAAACGAATCAATCCAAGGAGTCGACGCGAATATGGAGTCCAACTTGGCGCCGATGAACACTTTCCATGGCTGATCTGCATACAGATGGGCGATTTGCGGTCCTGTGACCAGGTTCGCCCGCCATGAAGAAGCGGCAGGAGTTTTCAAAGCTGGAGGGAAGATCCAGAAGTCAGGTCGGGACATCAATCGGGCCAGATATTGTTTGGTCAAGGCTGATCGGTGCAAGCTACCGATCTGCCCCTTGGCCATGGCAAAACGGCATCCGAAGTCAGAGACGGAAGAGGCCGATCTCCAATAAATACCCCTTTCAACCGGGCGTGATGGAGCAGGTTAGATGTTCCGGGCTGTAAAGAAGACGACGACTCTGCTAGCGCTCGCGTTCGCGCAACATCATCACCCTGGGAGCTGTTCACCTTATCAGCCCCCGATGCATGCTTCGCTGGAACAGGACCTCGGCGTTGATTGGATCGGGACTTGGATAAAGCAGTGATCGAGAACTCAGAATCTCCCGATCCGTTCCCCGAGTCTTCTCCGGAGGAGATCTCTATGCGCTTGGTCTGAGCAGCGCGGGAGCGCAAGGGCGCATGCGTTTTGGCGATGGTAGACGTGTCGGCTGTGTCCGATCTTGGGCTTGGAAGATGCGCCGGCGTCTTGGCCTTCTTTTGAGGCACCGCTCGCTTCTCTTCGAGTTCGGAGTCGCGCGCTATTCCCGCGCCCTTGAGCCCTTCGACGCGTCCTTACGCTTTTTGGAAACTTTCGGAATTTTAGGATATTGACTTTTGGCCAATGAATGACGAAGTTTCCGGTCTTGGTGCAGATCGATCAGAGCGGCCGATGCAGATCGGTCAACACTAGAGCATGCAGCCGGACGCCGGTACAACAAGTCGGTCAGCTTTTGGTGTCACCGATTAACGGCAGCCCAACGATGGCTTGACTCCTGGGTCCAGTCGCCCGATCTGCTCTGGAAGGACTCGACTTTCCCGATGTGGTCCCTGACCACGACCTGCAACTCGCCGATCTGCCTCTCCAGGTCACCCTGTTGGGTGCGGAGTAAAGCCCGATCGGACTGATTCTCCAACCTCTGCCGGTTGACCAACGCAAGTGGTTCCCGGAGTTGTGACCTGTAGATCTCCAAGCGAGACAGATCGTGGCGTGCGCTGATCAGACCGTCCAAGATCGATCGGAGCTGATCGCAGTGGTTATGAGACTGCCGATCAGCCGCGAGTAGGCCGTCAAACGCTCTGGCGATGTCGGTTGGAAGCCGATCTACACGCGAAGGAAAGTTAGACCAGACCCAAGATGGAAAGAAGACCGATCAGCTTACCTCGCGTTGTTTGTTGGGCGATCTGGGCCCGGAGATGCGCGTTTTCGGCTATCACCTCCTGCAACTTCGTGGATATAGGAATCAAAGTGTCCACCTCCTTCCGAAGTTGCAGGAGCGATGAATCCTTTGTGTACAACTGTGACTGGAGCTCCCGGACTTTTTTCTGGAGCTGATCGGCCCCGATCTGATGCCCATCCGGTGTGTCGGAATCCGAAGTGTTGCGAGGGCTATCAGATCAGGACGATATAGGAGGCGAATCGATATGGGGCGATTGGGAATACAGGGAACCTGTAGCAACGAGCGTCAAGAGAGGCTACAATATGGTCAGGTGATAAGGACAAGTACCTGTGGAAGGCGGACACGAAGATCGGTCCATCGGTGAAGTCCGCTACTGCGAAGATCTAGGATGTGATGAGATCGGGTCGCTACCGTTGCGCGGCGACGACCAGAATCAGGGGCGGCTGTGGTAAAGTGCAAGTGAAAATTGCTGACCAGCTTGTACCAGTGTACCAGTTTTCAAGGCGGATTGATCTGGTTGGCTGAAAGGACGGGGCGTTTTTAGCCTATCGTGTGCGTGGAGTATCTTGTACGCGGATTTGGGTGATTCACATGATATTGCGTGTACTTTACATATTTTCATGTTTGTACATATTGGGGACCGTAGGGAGATAGGATTGGTTAGTTTGGGTTTTGCTTGGTCTAGGTTTTACCGAGTTGTTCTTTGGCCTTTAGCTCAACAAGAAGTCGTTTCTTTAAGTACGCTAGTCGCCTCCGTACGCCGCGGAGTGTTTGGGAGCAGAGGGTCGAGTAATCCCCTCTAGATCGTTATACCCGGCCGGGACGCGTTACAGGCGCACTTGGCCCGCCGGAAGTCCCTCGACGGTAGTACGTAGGTCGGCTTCACAAGTTCAAGTCACGCACTTTTGGAACGTGTAACAAGTATTGGATTGTTTCGTGGAGATATAGTTCGTGGAGTTTATCACGTTCCTGTTTGGATCTCTATATTGGAGTATTGGTCTGTTATTCTCGTATTGGTTGGGCTCTACGATCGTTTGAGCGATCTGCCCTTTGGAGTATATTTAGTTGGAGTATAACTAGTCTGCCCGTACCCAGGGTGAAGAGTTCCGCCCAGGGTACACTACCCAGCACGGTCTCTCGCATTTAAGATCTACATGAATTTGCAGCGACGATCCACCAAGTGTGAAACCAGCCCATTCCATCGGGTACAAAAGGTGAGATGGACACGAAGAAATCGGACCAGGCGTCCTATGTTGATGATCGGTCGCCTGCTGGTAGCGGACGATCAGATCGGATCGTAGGCGAAGGTTCGCGGGGTACCCCCCCGTCAGTTGGAAGGCTGCGCACGATGGTGGTCAGGTTCTCGACACTACGGGTTTCTATTTGGAACTTGAACCCACCACAGAAGCGAAAGGATACTCGGAACGTTCAGTACTACACCGCGCCGTTTCGACCCGAAAGCTATCGCAAGCATAACGAGGAACAACACCCATCCAAATGGAAGGAGTATCAAACACTTGTTGATGACCAGAAGGGCAGCTTATTCGACGGAGTCGCACCTATCAAGAGCACCCTCCTCATCCACTTCACGTTTAAATCTACACAGCGACTCTTCGAAATTGATACAGGCATTGTCGACATGATTATTGGCACAATGTATTTCGATGTTGATGATGAATCTGATTCGGATGAAGAAGCAGACGAAGTTGGGGTCGCTCCATGCAGAGATGACCGCCGCCGTCTATATCTGACCCCTTACAATATCCGCAAGAGGGCTTTGAGTATCTTTGTACTGGTGCAGGATTCTTCTGACAATGCTCCTGTGGCTGCGTATAGGGTAGTGATCAAGAACGGCTCCTTGTTTGACTTGGTCGTTGAGTTCACTTCCCTTGGGTCATCGTTTCGCCTTACTGCTCGTCTTGATCAGTATACAAAGGAACTGACCGGAATGGATTGCTATTCTGGTTGCAGCACTCGCAAGGTCTCAGCGTTCCTTCGAGTGATGTGCGCATTGAACCTGCAGATGCTTTCTCACCTTCTTGCCAATTGCTGTACTTTCTCCCTGGCATTGGATGGAGCTACACACCAAAGCACGTCCTACCTTGACATTCGGGTTCGCTTTTGGGCCGTCGACGACCTTCACAATTTCCACTTGCTGGCGCTGCCCATGAACGAGAGCCACAAGGGGCGATCAATGTTCGACATGGTCGAGAAAGTGCTGGATGTGATTTGTCCCGGCTGGAATGACTCCTTGATCAGCGTTGCGACAGATGGAGCAAGGAACATGACTGGAAAGTACGTCGGTGTACTGACCGTTTTGGACAATGCCACTGGACCCAACTTTATCAGAGTCTGGTGTGGTGCGCACCAGCTTGACCTCATCATGGCCGACGTCTATCAAAAATTTCTTCAAGATGATTTATATTCTATTCTCGTGGCCCTTATTGGCTACTTGCGATGCCAGCAGAATCTAATTGCTGAGATGAAGACGACTTGCCCTAAGGTTTCCATTACACGCTGGCTTTCTATGATCAAGGTCATGACCTGGTTCAAGACGCATAGGATCGATGTCCTTGCCTACTTAGACCAGAAGATCCCGCCATGCCGTCCATCTGCAGCCTGGTGGGTGCTTATGATGTCAGTTCATTCGCTTGCTCGAGAAGCGTCAATGGTGTTCATGCGCCGCCAGGGCATGACTACATTGGTGTCCCAGAAAGTGATAAAATTTTCCAACCTATCGCAAACGTTCTGCCGGTTGGTGGGGGGCAAAGGTCCATTGCTGCAGTCCGAGTTGCAAGCCATGGCAGACGCTGCTGCTGATTATGGTGGACATGTTGCGACTGGGGGATTTGTATCTACTGTTTCGAGCGTTGATCAGATCGTTCGCGGTCTTGGAACCTTCGTATCTGTCAAGCTCGGCGAGATTCCTGCCGAGAGCGGCGCACGGCTTCAAGTTCTCCGACTCGTTGGTTCGGCGTTTCTTTCAGCATCTTTGCAGCTTACTTCGATCACTGCCAATAGAACAGTTCAAATGAGGCCACAGCTGCTCCCGATCAGCTTCCCCCAGTTATGCCACATGGACTTGTTAAATACGGAAGGTCAAAATTTTGTGCCACCGTTCGCAAGCACATTCTACGATTGCAGGCAGCCAAGTTTACACCACAGCAGATCGAAGCCGTCGAAGAAGAACATGGGGGGGCTGATTCGATGCTACCATGCCGAGAGGAACATGCAGCTTGCAATCGATGACTGTGATCACAGGACGTCGTTTAGGGACGGTTGGGGTCTTCTTGGGTCGCGATTTCTGGCGCTATTTGAATTTGCAGGAGGCTTGACATCAGTCTTTCCAGGCACTTCTACTGTCGAGGCATATTTCTCCAGGATAAGGCGTGAGAAGGATATTTTCAGGCAGAGTCTGTCTGATTTCGGTTTAGAAACTCCTCACCATGCCCATTAGCACAAGAAGCTTCTGAATATCACAATTAAAAAGTGATGGTGTTGTTTTTTAGTGTCGAAAACTGGCAGATTGTATAGTGCCACTTCGATAACACTATTAAAATTCTGAATATGCCACTATTAGCTTAATATCAGTAATAGTGGCAATTGCCACTATTACTCAGGCCTGCTCATAACTCATAGACTGGCTGTAAATTATGAGTTATCTGAGGGAGATTTTTTTTAATTTTGTGGCTGCCTAAACTATTGCTCGAGGGTTCTTTGAGTGGTGGAAGCAATGCGAAGGGACATCTAAAGTTCACGTAAGCGCCTGTGGAACGCTCGATCAGCCGGGCTGGACAAATCACGAAGAGAGGCAGTATTGGCAAGGGCCTTCATCTTTTCTTCCTCGCTTATCTCCTCCACCTCCACCTTCTCCTGTTCCTCTTCGACCTCGTCTGTCTGCTGCACCAGTAAGATGATTTCCTCATCAGTAAGCTCCACATGGGAAGTGTCAACCTCCTCTACCGGATTCATTAGGTCGTTGATGTCCATTGTATTCTTCAGACGAAGCCTCTGAATGGGATGAAGCGGTTCTTGCTCAACACCACGCACCTCATCACTTTCCTCCAGCTGAGGTGTCTCTTCAAACAGGTTGGTGTGGCGAAAAGAGTTTGCCACTGTTGCTGCTGATATTTCCTCCCACGCAGCTTTGCTCCACGGCATAGCAGTCAATTGGCCAACCTTGTAGATTTCACGCTCACCCCGCTCATCACGATCCACGGCATTTAGAAGATGAAAAAGGCGGTAGTGCCGTTTAAATGCCGATATTATTCCTGCATCCACTGGATGGATCTTTGAGGTGCAGTTGGGCCGGAGAAACTGTACGAAGACATGCTCCAGCTCAAGTCCGTTGGTGACATGAGAGGATGCATTATCGAGCAAAAGGAGGATATTCCTGTTTTTGTCCTAGGAATATAATACATTTATCTTCGAATAGAGCTGTTGAAAAACAAATCAAAATTCTGCTTACATTCATATCAGCTTCGAGCTGCTTCTGTGGTGGAGTCAAGTTCGAAATCGAAAACATTAGCATCGATAACCTGACTACCACCATCGCGCCCAGCCTTCCAACTTTCGGAGGGGGTACTCCGCGGACCACCACTCGAGATCTGGTCCGATCGTCCGCTGCAAGCAGACGACCGGTCGTCATCAGAACCCACTTGGTCCGATTGTTTAGTGT
>CM047590.1:1768399-1787968 GCA_026184515.1 Peronosclerospora sorghi
CTACACCGGGACCAAGACCAAGGCCGTTCATTGGCCGAAATTCCCCAGCCCAAAATTCGTCAAAAGTCTAAGAAGCGCGCGGACGCGCCGCGTCCCTCGAGGGCGCGGGGCAAAGCGCACGACCCTGAACTCAAAGGGAAGCGTGCGGTGCCTCGTAAGTGAGCCAAGATACAGGCGCCCCTCGTGAGCCCAAGCTTGGACGAGGATGACGACAGTAACATCTCCAAAAATCAAGCGCTCTCGACCGCCGGTGCTGACCGTGCCAAGTATTCAGAGGTCTCGTCCTCGGATGACTCCGGCGAAGACTCCGGTGATTCGGAGTTTGCTGTTCCCATCCCAACCAAGTCGCGAACAAGTCCACATGAAAGTTTTGTTCAAGTTGCATCGACTTCGGAGCAGACCAAGAAGACCGGTCCGCATGGTGGCGTTCCACCACCTCATGCGTCGACAAAGTCAACACCTACGGTCTTGCCTGGGACGTCCAAGCTCCACAAAGATGCTTTGTTGGCCAACGTGGCAATCGACAGTTCTTCCCTTCCGCTACGAACGCGTGAGGATACTTTGCCGTGGTCGCCAGGGCAGATCGGTTGTTTACGCCGGTCCACCCTGACCATGCAGCTCCTGGCCCGGTATTTCTCTCGTCCAGACCATTGGCTTTTCCCGCCGGCGAAGAAAGTTCCTGCCGCGTCGGAATGAATGCGGCCGGACTTGATCACGTCGGCACAGATCTCCTGCTTGTACGTTGACGAGCCGTGGAAGATTTTCGAGCATCCCAAGATGGGGTTCATCTTCCACTCGACTCCGTGGGCCAATGCTTTCATGAGTCGGCTGAAATATTTTAACAAGACTCACGCTCAAGACATCTGGGAGGCATCCCACTATCTGGTGCTTCCCCCTGAACGAGTTCGGCAAGACCCTGGCTTGGCGACCATCCAGAACAAGCGCAAGCAGCGTCGGATCAGAGCGGGTGAGGCCTGGCAGTCCCTGTGCCAAATTGTTTTGGACGGGATGCTGGACCACGAGTGCGACGTCGATTTGTTCTTATATCCAGTTGTACTTCATATGCCGCGGCGTCGCGTCGAGAGGACCCGGCTGCTGGCTGACGGTGGCACATGGTACCCCGGTCTTGGGTGCACTACACCGGTCTTGGACCTCAAGGATGCTTTGGTCCAACTAGACCAACAAGAACCTTGGCGTAACCAGTACCAGGACCAAGTTGGAAAGCATCCGTCGTTGACCGTCGGCCGTCTGTGGCGTGATGGCGAGTGAGGTCGTAAGTAGTCGACCAGATAACACTTAATATATATCATCGTTCTTATTCACATGTTCGGTCATCAAATAACTTGAGCTAATTCCACCACTTTCTCCAGAGTTGCACTAGACACGTTATCACCAACCGTTCCACTTACATCGCGAAAAAACAATCCACGTTCGTCACTCCACTATTCCAATTCGTCACATATTCACAATACACAATACACAAGACACAAGACCTTCCACCTCTTCACGTCGGTCGGGAAGACCGATGCTACTGCATGTCTTGGTATTGGTCTTCATGGGTCTGCATCACTTCGAAACGGTTCCGACTGACTCTGTCCCATTCGAATTCTCGTAGTAGTGCTCCACAGTTCAGGTCGGACTCATCGATCCAAGTTGTTTCATCACGGTCCTTCCATCGGAATAGATATTCTCGGTGGGTCCGGCCGAACCTGGTCTTCTCGACCGATCGGACATCTAAGACCTTTTCCACTTCAAATTCGTCCTTCTCCATCGGTCGTTCCCAACTGTCCTCCGGCAGTAAAGCTTCATTGAAATCAAACCGTTCCACCTCGTCTACTAGACAGGGCATTTTGGGACGATCAGGAAATTTTCGGACCAGTTTTAACTTGGACACATGTACGATCGGGAAGACCTTGTAGTCCGTGCCGGTTGTTACTAGACGGGCAGCGTGCTCACCAATCATCTCGGCAACACGGAAAGGACCGTGCCACATGTGAGCCAGCTTCTTCGCATAGCCCTCCTTCACTCGGTCTAGGTACAACCATACCCTCTCCCCTGGTTCTATACCGTGGGGTTGGACCTGGTCGTTGCTCCGGTCTGTCCGGTCTCGTGTAGATTGACGTAACTTTTCGTTGACAATTTCTCTTGCATGCTGGTAATGTTTCTGGACCTGCATGCGCCAACGTCGAGCATCACGATCGCGGGTCCGAGTGCAGCCAATAGGTATCGCGGCTTCAAGAGTGGACCGGGGGTCCCATCCATACGCAAGATAAAAAGGCGTTTCTCCTCGGACCCGATCGGTCGACGAGTTGAGTGCAAACACCAGCCTTTCTGCGTATTCGTCCCAATCGCGCTGGTCTGGATCGGCAACGTACATCTTGATTGCTTTTGTAATAGTTTGTGCCATACGTTCTGCCGATCCATTCTCTTGCGGACGATATGCCATCGTCGCGCTCTGTTTCTGGTCCATCATATTGTTAAACGACCGGAACACCTCGGCCATGAAACCGGGTTCTCGGTTGTGTCTGATGACCTCGCTGGCGCCGAACCTTCGGAACACGCATTCTTCGTAACTTTTGGCGATCTGCTCGGTAGACCGGGACGCACTTGCCTTCGCAATAATTAGACCGGTGAACAGGTCTACCCAGATCAACAACTCAGTATTGCCATATGTCGATTTAGGCAGCGACGGTATATGGTCCATCGCTATGACCTGGAAAGGTTAGGTAGCTTCGATATTTCCGGGCGATCGCCCCTTGATTACCGGTCTACCCTTTCCGGTCTCGCAATCCGTACAACAACCCACATATTTCTGTACACTTCGGAAAAGACCTCTCCAGTGAAAGTGGGACCTGATCTTGTGATACGCTCTGCCTATGCCCTGATGTCCCCCTTCTAGACTCACATGGTAGTGATGGAGGACATCCGGCTGCAGCAACTCAGGTATCACCAATTTCGCCAATAGGTCCCGGTCTGCACTGTCTTGGTCGGCATCGTGGCAGTAATATAGTAAACCATCCTCATCCACTTCGTAACTGTCTGCGATCTTGGCACATTCTTTCGCTTGACCATTCGTCAACTTAGACAATTCACCGCGCAGGTAGGTCTTCAAATTCACAATCCATTCTTCTTCGTCCTGCGCCTTGAGGATCCGTTCTGCCCTTAGTCGTTGCACAACAGATTCACTCAACCGTTCCTTTGGGAACGGTTGGTGGGACTTCGGAGCTTTCGGTCTAGTCGCGACCATCACATGCACCCGGTCCGGAGCGTTCTTGGGTCCGATCACTTCTGGGAGCCTGTTTATATTCATCAATTCATCCAGAACGGCCTTCTCGGTGATCGTAGCCCCGGTCTGGTCTTGCATTGCCTTGGTCGCGAGTTAGTCAGCGCTTCTGTTCCAGTCCCGTTTCACGTGCAACAGCTCGTGGTTGGGATGGTCTCTCAATGCCTTCATTACCCGATCATTTAATGACCTCAGTCGTGGAGCCTTGTAGTCGATCTCTCCGATGATCTGCCTGATCACTAGGTTGGAGTCACCACATATTATGACTCGCCCCTTCTCTTGCGACGAGAGCAGGTCCAGACATAGAAGTAGACCTCGGTACTCCGCCTCGTTAACAGTAATATCCGGCGTGAAATCGGCAGCGGCTGCAACTGTAGACCATTGTGGCAACTTCCACAATATGGCACTATAGGCGACGACCTTCTTCTTCACGCTTGTTGATCCGTCAAAACTTAAAACCAAGAGCTCTTCATCATGGTCGACGGTCGGTGGCGGTCTCGAAACTGACTGCCGAGGTTGCTTCCTCGGGGAAATCGCTATCAATGCCTCGTCCACTTCAGACCGAGGGGTGATACTGGCAGCTAATGTGCCCAATATCTCTTCCTCGCCCCTGGTGCACTTAACGACCTCGAGGGTCCACTGCGACAAGACCGCCGACCATCTGCCTAGACTTCCGTCCATCACATTGGCTGATAATAGCCAGGCCAAAGTAGACCGCCTTGACATGACTTTTATAGGTCGGCCGACCAGCAGGTTGTAACACACATCCAGAATTCGTAGCAACGCCAGAACTTCTTTTCGACAATTCCATAGTTCACTTCATTTGGCTTCAGCGTTCTACTCGTGAACGTGACCGGATGGTACACACCATCATGATCTTGTACTAGAGTGGCCGAAATGGTCCACTGACTAGCATATACAATAATGGTCGGGACCTTTTCGGGATCGAAATGCTTCAAAATCGGTGCCGTCACCATCTTAACCTTCAACATACCAAAAGCAAACTGTGCACGCTTCATATGATCTTCGGCCTCCACTTGCGGACAAACTGCAGCAAGACCAGAGTCGGCGCCCTCCTGTAAAGTTGCCCGATCTCCTTCGCGAAACATATGATATTCAACTTCCCGGAGCTCGTACAGCCCAGCCGCGTAGATAGCAAAGTCTTCAATGAATCGGCTATAATAGTTCAAGCTTCCCAGGAAGGACTGCATTGCTTTCAGCGATCTGGGGAACGGGAGGTTACTCAGCGAAATCAGGTCCTTGGGATTAGCCTCTAGACCATTGTTCGAGACCATACGGCCTTAATAGGCGACCTTGGACATACCCCAAAAACTTTTCACGGCACTGATATATAGGTTCCAGCGGTTGCATGTCTCCAACAATCGTTCAACCTTCTAGCACAGATCGTTCCATGACGAGGCAGGTATCAGAATGTCGTCGATGTACGACCGCCTCCCTAGAACGGACGGTCTTCTTTCCCGATCGGATTCTCCCTCTGTAAACACATCATAACTTTCGGCAGGGTCCCGATCGGTCTTGATTTTGAAGTGTCCGTACAGTGCGTTATCTATCAACCTTTGATAGATCTGGGGTGCGTTCTTCAGACCGATCGGCATACGGTTCCACTCGAAAAGACCAAACGGTGTCACAAATGCGGAAATCTCACGGGCTCGATCAGTCATCGAGACCACCCAAAATCCACTTGCGATGTCCAGCGAACAATACCACAAGGTCTTGTCCAGGTCTTCCAACAAATCATTAACCAGCGGCATCGGGTACACCATAAGTTTAGTTAACCGATTTACCATCCGATAGTCGATTCACAACCTAATGTCGACGCCGTTCTTCTTGATAACAATTACGATCGGCGAGGCCCATGGCGAGTTCGACGGTCTAATAATATTGGTAGCCAACAGTCCTTTGATAAGATCAGAAAGCTTTTCCCGGTATGTGGCGCCACGCGTCGACATCGCTGAGCAATCGGCTTGGAATCTCCAACGTCAATATCGCAAATCGCACCACGGGCTGCAGGTGGTAAGGCATTGCCCTTTCCGATCAGCAGATGTCTTTTCTTCCATATGATATTCTTCAACTGCTCGATCTGGTCTGTACTGTTAACGTCTTGATCAACCACATGTAAACCATCCATTGTAACTTCGGGAGAGTCGGAAGACACTTCAGGGAGGACTGTGATTTGGCTTTCCAGCTCCTGAATGTAATGTTCCCCGCCTTCATGTATACAGACTTGTTCATCTTCTGGGGTGATATCACCTAGACCATATGGACCGGCTGAACGCCCCTGGTCTTGATCGACGGGCTGTCCTTCACTGATATCCGTCTGATTAGGAATACCGTCATGGTCCGACCTAGCAACTTCATGTTCCCCTTCTTCCGTTTCTTGCTCCGCTGTCGCCTGGTCTTGTGCTGACACCACGTTGACTAGCCTTGGTTCGTCTACTTGATGGTCCATCGTTCTGGTGACTGCGGCGCCTTTCTTCGGACCAACATCTTTTTTGGGGTGACATAAATCGGTCTTTCCACTAAATGTGAGGTATCGTCTTCCACCGACCCATCATCGCTGATAAGATCGGTGGTCGATTGGTACGCCAGGTTTTGCCACTCGACATACCGCCTCGACCCAATCGAGACGAACCCCATCTTCCTTGGTACCTTCACTTCTTCTAACCACATGCCGACAATAGTGTTATTGTCCAGTGTCAGCGGCTTGTCACCGATATTGGTAACACGGACAAAATCACGTCGACCAGCACTCTTTACGAAGGTCGAGACCCACCGATCGCCCCTGGTCAACCACAACTTCCTCGAACGAAAACCTTTCTCAACCGGGGTATCGGCAGACCGACCAACTGGGATAGTGAGGTCTTGGTCCCACCGGACCAGATCGGTATACGAACCATACAGAGGTCTTCGACCGCCAACTGGACCTGGACCTCATCCGGGAGCGTAAGCACTCCATGTGACAGGTCTAGGCGAATACCAGCTGGGACCATGATATCCATTCCTAGTAAAGCGTCTTGACCAGCCAACTTGCCAACCCAAGCGCTGAAAAAGTAGACCAGCGATCCCGACAAAGTAATTTTCACACGCGTTCTTCTTTCGGTAATATAAGAGTTTTCGCCGATCCCGACGCATTCTTGTCTCTGGGTATCGTCTATACGACATCCGACCTTACGAGCAAAGGCGGAGTCGATTATCGATACTTCAGCTCCAGAGTCGAACAACATCGTCGCCTTCTGGTTACTAATCTTGCCACAGGCTTTCGCCTGCTTGAACCATTTATCAGGCGCGTGATACTTCCAGTATCCGCGGGATTCTCCAGACAGCAAGTCCAACTGCATAACCACCTTAGTCCGGGAGTACTCATCGGTTTTCAGACTGTATACCTGATGGTTTCGGTCGACGCAATTTGGAATAGAACGTGTATTGTCGGTCTTATCCTCCTTGCCGACATATGCATAGATGTGAACCGTATAACGCTCGGCTCGATCCATATTCCAACCTGGCGAGCGTTCTAGTTTAACATCTTTTCTGCGTCCGGCGGCAGCATCCCCGCGTGCTTGTCCGGCACGTACCACTTGCGCATCATGTTAAAAAAATCTTCAATCTTGCAGTGGCCGGCCTCGTGGATCTCTCCACATGACTTGCATACGAAGAGGCAGTGGTCCGTCGGGTGGCCGCGTCTTTCGCACTTCTTGCACACCATCTTCTTCCAGCAGTTTGGACCATCATGTTTGCTCGACCCACAGTGGGAGCACTTCTGACGAGGTCGGTCTGGATCGGACTTGCTTCCGTTCCTTCCCTTCCGGTCTACCAGGTCGGACTTCGACTTGGTCTTCGGGTCAGGTCCCGCAACATAGACGTAACGATACTGGTCTTCATCCGATGACTCCTGGCTGGATGGACTTCCACTTTCCCCTTCTGACCCCGTGCTGCCATCAGCTACAATTGACTTGACCACTCGGGTCGGTCTGGTCCAAGGTCTCTTGACCGGATCGGTCCGGGTCTTGGAACGATATCGACCTGATCCACCAGCGGTCTTCGCTCTCATACTACGCGACTGTTGTAACGTCCAAAGGGTCTGTTAGACTTCGCCCGCATCCTTAAGACGCAGTAGAGTAAGCTGGTCCTCCAGTTCTTGATCGTCAAGGGTACTAATATAGTGACCCACATGTTCTAAGGCGGCACCGTTCGGCGGGTTATTCTCTTTGATTGTTATGCCGGCGCGAAGTGCAGCCACGTTCAACCGATGCAAATACTCTATCGGTGTTTCGTCGGCCCGCTTCTGCATATGGTGGTACTTACGGGCGCTTGAAAATCCGGAGTTACAATATTGACCTTCAAACTCCGCACATAACAGGTCCCAGTCGGACCGGACGCCCCGACACAACTGTTGAATCCAGTTCGCAGCCGGTCCTTTTAACTAATCCCGGAAGATTAAACAACGTTCGCTTTTTGGGGTCTGGTCTTGCAGGAACGCAGACTTGACCCGACTGAACCAAGACCGGGCCTGGTCTTCATCAGCATCCTTGCCGGTGAAGTCCTTGAGGTCGGTCGTCGCGGCCATACGGATGCGCGGAATCGCAGCAGCTCCAAAGTCGTAGGCAGTAATGGGGGCTAGGTTAGCCTTGCGCACCTTTCCTGCGCCTGTACCATCTGACCCACCATGGTCGTCAAGACCGCCGAACGACTCCATATCACAGTCACTTGTCTTGCTTGGTCTACGCGGTCTTGCCGGTTGCGGCTTGCTCCTTCCCTTGCCGGTTGGTTTATCACTTCTAATAGGCTTATCCATAAATTTTACCGATTCCATATCCACATCTTTGCAAACATTGACACCTTGAAAGGTAGACCGGTCTTGGACATGTGGGCGCATAGGTGGTCTAACCCGTTCTTCCATGAAACGTTGCATCATCGTCTCAAACATGGCTTGGACGTTGGCTGGCGTCATGGGCAACGTGTTGATACCCTCCTTTTGCGGAACTGAGGCCTGTGGGGATTTCTGGAGCCCCGACTGGCAAACAGCCCCTTGCTGCCGCATGTTCCTTTTTTGTTCAGACCGGGCATGGTCCACCCCCATGGTCATCCGCTCGACACCGGTCTCCAACTCTGATGAGCTGTTAGAAGCCGGTGGAGACTGGTAGATCGATTAATCATCGGAACCAATGTCAACAAGATCTGTGGAGGCTTCGGCGACCTTCATTGCCGTAGTGGGAGTTGGGCGGCGAACCGCCCCCACCAGTGGCACCAAGCGGTCGTGGAGGTCCGACATCGACGCCTCCAGTCTCCAAGCATCAAATTCAAACAATTTATTGACACCGGCGGGGTTCTGCATTTAATGCCAACTTCCGCCAACATCGCCACCAAATTCTTGACGAGCAGTAATGGTCGATCACTCTGGATCGGCTCGGTAGTGGGACCGAGAAGACGGCCGGGGATATGGAGGTCCAACGCCCGAAAGACCTGGTTTTGGCGAACAAATCGCTTCAATTCAAAAACATAATACATCTTGTCCACATCTTGTTCGGTGATAGCCACATCCCCGACTTTCGACTTTCCTTCGAAGTCGGCTTCGTCGGGTGGCATTCCGAGCCCTTTTCTGGGCACCTTGGGTACCTTGGGGGCTTTAGGGAGGTAGACCGGATCGTTCCAGTCAGCCTCCAAGTAATTTTCATCTTTTATTTTTCCATCAATTTTTTCATTCATACACATAGGATCAGGACCAAGGTCCTGATCCTTTCCGGAACTATAGCAAGACCTGCTATAGTCCCGATCGGCTCCGGTGGGAGCCTTTTGGGGAGGAAAAAACTTATTAATCCCGATCTGGTCCTCCACCAGGCCAGATCGGACATCGCCATCTTTATCAACAACGAGAACGTAAGGCGATAGCCTTTCCTTACGTCCCCTCCAGAACACTCCATATTCAAATCATTCAAATCTTCGAATCCAATTTTTGATGGAATATCAGCACGGTGATATCCACGATCACCAAGTGATCCGGGCACGCGCACCATTGTGGTGGAGTCAAGTTCGAAATCGAAAACATTAGCATCGATAACCTGACTACCACCATCGCGCCCAGCCTTCCAACTTTCGGAGGGGGTACTCCGCGGACCACCACTCGAGATCTGGTCCGATCGTCCGCTGCAAGCAGACCACCGGTCGTCATCAGAACCCACTTGGTCCGATTGTTTAGTGTCCATCTCACCTTGTGTACCCGATGGAATGGGCTAGTTACACACTCGGTGGATCGGGAACGCAGATTGGATCGAAGCGGTCTTGAATATAGAAGATCGATTTGGGTAGGTATCTCTGGGGCGGAACTCTTCACCCCAGACACAAACAGACCAAAAACACTTCCAGGAGATAACTTCCAATAGGTAGATCGTCCAAACGATCAAGACCTGACCAATACGAAATGATAGAGGGTAGACCGACCGTTCCGGTCTAGCCCCTGACCAATACGAAATAAGACCAAAACCGGTCTAGTTTCCAACCAATATTAAAAAAATCCAATATGTCCGCGTAAAGACCCAATATGCTCGTGAAACTCCACAAACGATATCTCCACGCCAAGACCAATCCAGTGAATAGCACGTTCCAAACGTACTTGAGTTGAGGTGTTGAGATCGCCAAATCGTACTCCCGTCGAGGGACTTCCAGTGGGCAAAAGTGCGCGTGCGGCGCGTCCAGACCGGGTATAATGGGTGAGAAGGGATAATTTGACCCTCTGCCCCCAAACACTCCGCGGCGGGCGGAGGCGACTAGTGTACGAAAAGGGAAGAACGGCGACCCCTAGCTGTGGTGTGAACCAAGACCAGAAGAGGTTTCAGCCACTTATCCGAAAGCTAAAAGATTTCCTTACTTAAAGGTATAACCTCTGTCCTAAAAGGTAAAACCACAACTAAAATACTACTACCCTATAGTCCCTAAATGTACCCCCACAAAAATATGTAAAATACCCAAAGTCGGGTGACTCACCAAAACTTGCGTTCTTGACACTTCTTGAGTCTGATAGGCTGAAAAGCCCCCCTTGTTTAAACCAATCCAAATTAGACCAAATGCCTTGACAAAACTTGACCAGATGTGTGCCAAATTTCGGGCACGCTTCTCCACAAGATTTTATAACAAATTCAAGACAGTTATAGTAACCGTCACGTCACGGCCCTATTTTTGTTATATTCGTACTTGAAGGCTTATATTAGGGGGTGTCAAAGTTACCATAACAGGGGTGGATAAAAAGATTTTAGATCGACACCCGATAACGTTTTATCAGGGGTATCAAAGTACCGAACCTGTGGTGCAGTGGTTTAGGCCCCACCACGGGACCGGGAGGTCACGGGTTCGAGTCCCGCAGTGGACACGAATCCAAGGCCGGGTAGAGTCGGGGTCTAAGTGTAATGAAGAGGCCCTTACAGCACGCGCTTGACATGGCTTACACCTGTCCGAATAAATGGGGAGGTTCTAAAATATCTCAGGGGTATCAAAGTTCGCCACCCCTCGAGTTAAAAATGATTTATCGAACGTTTTGAAACCCGTTAATAATTTTATTCCCTGCCCGTATCAACGTTACCTTTACCTTCAACCGCCTGCGCGATCGAATAAATAGCAAGATTATTTAAAGGGTGCGGCTATTTCCACACACGCTTTTGCTATTTCCACACACACAATTGCTATTTCTACACGCACCCGCAAAAGCGCGTGTGGAAATAGCCGCTCCCAAATACAAATGACGAATGAACACTGTTCTACGCCACCCACCACCGAGAAACGTCGGCTGACCAATCCCATTGATTGGTTACGAGTCATTCACTCATGGATGTGACCTTCAACGTAGGCGGCGTGCGCGTAGCTTAAGATCCCTTCAAAGGCAAGGTCGTAGTTAGCGAGCGCGCGTTCAAGCATGGTCAAGTTATTTTTAGCGAGGAGGCATTCGTAGCAGCTTCGTGGAGCATGGAGGTGTGCGGTGGATGCGAGGAGCTCCGCTCCCTTTCAGCGTACAATGGATCAGACGAATCAGTGCCTCGCTGCTATTGCGAGCGCACGGGCGCGCCAAAAGCCATGTATACGTCACGGCTACAGGAGAATGTGGAACGGCGCCATGTCGTCGTGAGCATCATAAAAACCATCGACGGCATTGACAAAGTGGACCGAGCACGCTGCATCCTCAAGTGTCTAGCAGTGTACGAGCGCGACGCGAACGCATTAGCCGACGTCATGGGCTTGACGTTCACGAACAAGCAGCGCACATGCGATTCTGCACTGCAATTACGTCGTCAGTTGCCTGACGTTTTTCCCGCGGCCTTCTCAGATGACCAGATGGCTACGCTCATCGGCGCACTCAACAAGAACTCGCACGAACTCGAGAACCTAGGAGGATCTGGACTTTCCTGTCGGCCTGCCGCCTCAAGCACAGTTGCATGCCTAACTGCAGCTTCACGACATTTGTTTCGACGCTGTGTGTGACCACTATTCGCCCCGTTGCACCTGGCAATGCTCTCTCGATTGACTACGGTAATTTCTTCTACCGCCCGACCCCCGAGCGCCAAGAAGCTCTACTCGAATCCTACGGGTTTGTCTGTAAGTGCGAAAGCTGTGTGTCGATGCCGGACCCTACGCGTGCTGCTTGCTGCCAGTCTAGAAGTTGTCCCCAAGGTATCATGCTGTCTTATCCATTGACAAGTAATACTGTAGATAACAACAGCACAGAGCCTTCCCATTTGCTCTTTGAATGGCGCTGCCAGACTTGTGGCAACATTGCGAATGCCACTGAGCGAAGTCAAATTTTAGCGGCAGAGCAGGAGCTGATTGAAAATGGCTTTTCGGAGAGTCTGGAAGCAATAGATGGTGTAGTGCGTCGCGGTGTGCTGCACGAACGTCACTATCTCTTATTTTGGGCGCTAGACAGCACCGAGTGCGAGGCTGCTTATACTGCTGCCTATAAATATGAAGCACCGCATCGGCGAGCATTGGCTACGATATGGGAGCGTATCATTCGATTAATGAACGAGGTCCTTCCGTTCGCTCACCATGAGAAGACCATCTATTACGACAATCTGGCCCAGGTGTATGTGGTACTTGGCGATCTCGCAGCAGCCAGCGAAGCGTATGCTCGTGCATACGAGATCTCGTGACAAGTTTGTTAAAATAGCACAGAAAACGATGTGTTCACTTCGCACGATCAAGACTCACCTGCTGATAAAGTTTCAGCGTGGGAGGATCAGTGGAAGGTGTCAAACAGGTGCGCGCGCGCCGTAGCCGTAGAGAAGTTCAGTAGGCGTACTCACTATATAAAAGCAAAAGGAAAAGTATATATTATTTAAGGTTACTTAAGTAGCTATCCGGTACCTAACGCGACTTAAATCAGTAACCGCCGTAAACATGCAAAATGTATACCAATGCAAACAGCCAATGGGATTCCACCATTCCGGAAGAGTGCAAAGCCAAAAATGGCTACACACTCTTCCAAAAAAGTTAGCGGTACTGACTGCCTGCAGACGCGCAAACTGCATAAGCTAATATAGATGCCACTGTAGACAGCTCAAGAGCTGCGGAAACTGCATGCAAGTGTAGTAAAGTGTACCGTAAAATTGGTACATAATTAGAGGCATAATTATAGACACCCCTATAGGCGTAGCTGTGGTAGAGGGTACCACAAATTTTGTCGGTACAATAGTCGGTACAAAAGGTGGTATGATAGTGGGCACCACAATCGGTACCACAGTTGGTACCCCAGACGGTACAACGTTGACACAACGGTGGCGGACAGGGACAAGGCGTGGATAGGACGTCTCAGACGATGCGACAACTGGCACGGTTACCTGACGATAACCCGAAGGTAAGCGGTGGAATGGTCGAAAAAATGCGTAGGAATGGGTAGTACTGATTGGTTGATATTAGGTTTTTGGTAGATATTAGGATATAAGCAATAATAAAGTTCTCCTTTTGCGTACGATCGGGCTGATCGTTTACAGGTACGGCAACTTAGGGCCTCCCTTCTTCAACTAAATAACACTACGTCCCGGGCGGGAGCACTTAGTGCACTTTTTGTCCCACCGGTAGGCGTAGAGCGTGAGAACTCACCCGCAACTCCGCCCGCTGTGTCAGCGGTTCTTCTTTTAAAGGTTTTTTTTTGGTCTCGGGAACGTGATCGAGCAGTGCGCTGTCACCTCTTCCCCTATTGGTCCACGTTTGGCCCCTAGTGTGCGGCTGCTTTAAGCGCCCCACGGGAACACTAGGCGGATTTTTGGTGTTAATCTTCGATCAGCCCGTCGAACGCGCTGATCGACCGTCCCTCTAAGGCTTAAGTCCAGAATACAAGGTATTTTGGGGTATTCTGTTGTCGAATTAAGCTTAAGGAGGCTCTGTGATCGGGCAGTGAAGATTTCCGGTTGATCCTTTCATACTTCCTATTTACCCGGATCATGCTATACTCAGTGTTTGTTTAATGTAAAACGAACACTATAATTAATATCCAATTAAATTCCAATATGTAAACTACATTCAAAACCGTGTGCCTCACCTTAAATCTGCGTACCTTACACTCCAAGCACACGATTGGCCCAAAACACTCCGTCCTTTTATCCAACCCGATCGCTCCGACTCGACAACTGGTACAATGGTAAATGCTAGTCAAAATTTTTCAATATCACTTCACCACATTTCTCCATTTCGGCATTTTTTGTAGGCACTTCTTGATCGCCCGCTTCATTTTCATCCTTAAAATCTCCAGTATAAGCGCTTGTAAAAATTCCTTGCTTGCATCTTTACGCATAGTTTCAATTTAAGAAACGTGCCGGATAATCGTAACCATCCAATCTCGCATTATTAGAACCTTGCAACGCTTTTTTACCTCAAATTTTAGCGCTCCTTCGGTGTATATTCTCAGAAACTGCATATATGATAACCAAACACCACAATATCCCAGACTATTGGTCTGTTGTCCTTCCACGTTTCCATAGGAAAATTTCTCCTCGGATTGGCTCTCGTGGCAATACAGTTGAGTTTGTACGTGGCATCCTCCGGCGCCTCTATACAGTAATTAATGCAACACCCCCGGATCCAAAAACCGCATCTTGAACATAGTCCGGTTGATCCTTTCATACTTCCTATTTACCCGGATCATGCTATACTCGAGTACGCTTCGCTGATCAACATCTGATCGACACACTGCGACTCGCGACCCGCACTCAGCAGCCCGCAGCTCGCGCCAACTAGCTGATCGGCGACTTTTAGTACCTGATCGCGCCTGATCGAGTCTGATCACCGCTGTTCGACGACTCTTAGTGCCTGCCCAAGCCTGATCACTGTTGATCACACCAGATCGCACGTGGTTCAAGCTTGATTGCGCCTGATCATCGCCAGATCGCATCAGTCGACTCATTACAAGTCAACTCAGTCTTGTCACAAGGAATTGTAGAGTTCCATCCCCGCCACCTGGAGAGCGACCTACGCCTAAGCCGTCGGGTACACAAGGTGAGCAGAAACAAAAGCAGTCAAGGACAACCGGAGGACCTCCTTCGTCAGTCGGCAGTCCGGGCGCCGTGGTACCGCCTGATCAAGCCTCAAAAACTTTGATCAGCCGCTCCACCACACAGATGAAGCTCGACAACGTGTGAGCCCCAAAGCGCCGTTGACGATGACGACATGAGGAACGAGTAATGTATGTTGATAAACGATTCTTATGCCTACGGTATCATTGGCATATCGCGTTACAACATTTTTGTTGGAAGGGCGCGGCTATTTCCACACACGCTTTTGCGGGTGCGTGTGGAAATAGAAATTGTGTGTGTGGAAATAGCAAAAGCGTGTGTGGAAATAGAAAAAGCGTGTGTGGAAATAGCCGCGCCCTTATTTAAATGAACCTAACCCTCTACTGGTATATATCGAGCGCGGCGGCCTTAATTGTTGAGATGGTATCGTGCAGCGGTAACCACTGCAGGATACCTTTCTTACCGCTGCACGGTACCATCTCTACCTTATTTTGATCGGTTAGATTATTTTTCAATGATGTGTCAAGAACATGCTTATGTTTTAGCTGTTAATAAAAATGCAAGCGGCTGGATATCTCGTTAGCTGTACATTGTTCCTGTTCTTTGCTGTCGTTCATCCAAACGTTCGTACTGCGTGACATGTGCTCCAGTTGTTACGTACTGACGTGCCAAGTTCCACTCCACTTAGATGCTCCGAGCAAGTAGCGAGATAGCGAAAAAATAAAACAACAAACGTAATCTTATGTTCCACAGTCCTTGCGCAACTTATACGTAAAAGCAGCGACCCAAATCAACAACCACGTGATACGAGAATCCAATACGCGAAAACAAATCTAACTGGCACTGAAGTGTACCAAGTAATCAACTTAATAAACTCCAAACAATCCGCGCACTGTAGCGCGCCTGTTCTCCACTCGTAAAAACCACACGTGAGTCAATAATCAAATTCAGAAGTGATTTATTAGAATTAAGTTTGTAGCTAAAACTAATAATATGCAAATACACAATGTTTTGTACCTAACCTAAAGTTATGTACACTGAAAAGTCGCTGAAAAACCAAAATGGCGACGCGAACTGCAGCGCAAAAAGCGCGCACCTCTAACACTACTTCTCTAATTTCCCGTGAAAAACAGCTACTCCATCCCAACCGCCGCCATTCCAAGACCATCCTGCGCGCGTTTCAACTTCTCAGTATTTAACGGCTTCGTGAAAACATCTGCCCAGTTCTCATCCGTAGGTCTGTAGTTGGCCTTGACGACACCATCCTTAGAAAGTAAAAACTTCACCCGAACATCCATGTGTTTTGTCTTCGATGTTTTACCATCACCTTCCAACATTTTTTTGCCGCCTGGTTGTCGCAAATCAACGGCATCGGCAGAGCAACCTTCATCCGACTTCACTTGAAATTTCCTTGAAACCAGTCATATCACATAGAGCCACTAACGCTGCATAAACCTTTGCTTCCATCGTCGAAATCGAAACACAAGACTGTCGCTTGCACACCCAGTGCACAATGCACCCTTCCATGAAAAACACACCTCCACTTGTGGACTTCCGGTCTTCTTTAGAACCAGCGAAATCCACGTCACAAAATCCCACGATACTAACTTCATCTTTTTTCTTGGATTTTTTGCGTTTCCATTCACCTCCAAACGTAATTTCATGTTCGACGTGCCCTTGAGAAATCGTAAGATCCTCTTGGCCGTCATCCAATCCAGCTTCGAAGGCGCATGAGCTCTGCGCGTGGCCTTGTGCACTGCGTACGCAATGTCAGGCCTGCAGCAGCGCGCGATCCAAAGCAAACTTCCGGTCGAAGACTGGAAATTCTTGATCGTTGACGCTCCATCATTTCCACAATTTTTCAGCATATCTTGGTCCTTCAGGTTTTGGTCTTCGAATTCATCCCCGATCGGTACCCTCACTGTGTTTGCCTCCTCCATACCGTACATCTTCAGGAGGTCTTTGATCATGACTTCTTGATCGAGAAAATAACCATGACTTTCTTGGTACTCCACTCGCATGCTGAGAAATTTTGACACTTCGCCCAACTTTTTTTATCTCAAATCCTTGAGCTCCTCGAAAAAATTCGCCACATGTACCTGCTTCGTTGCCGTGACCAATAGGTCATCCACGTATACGCCTACCACGAATATTTCACCACAAACTTTTTTATAGTACAGAAAACCGTCGTAAAGCTTTGTTCGTACCCTTGAATTAGAAGCTTGGAGTGCAAGAGGTGGTTCCATTGCCTCCCCGCCTGTTTCAACCCGTAAAGCGTTTTCTTTAATTTGAGCACACATCACTTGAACTTCCAACTTTCAATTCCTTGAGTTTTTTCTTGTTCGACCTTCATTCCACTGGGGGTGAACAGATATATTTCGTGTTCGTCCTCCAACGCTTTCACATAAGCGTTGGGGATGTCCCCATGCATCGCTCGTACTCTCCATTTCCGAGAAAACATCAGAATATGTTGTAGCATATGCAATTGCTGGAACAGTAAATATTGATCTTGATAAAGACCCAATTTTTTTATAATATCAATAGGTAAGTTTAAAAGTTGTCTAAGAGAAGGAAATCCTGATCCGAAATCGTCTAAAGTTAGATAATCAATAGTAGGCTTATCTAAATTACTGGAAGAAACTTACAAGAAAGTAATGTCAAATATGGTTGAGGATGGAATTTTAACTCTTTTTGTGTGGGGGGACACGGGTAGTAATTTGGGGGGGGGATACTGTCAAAACAAGAAAATTTAAAGTTCGAAGAAGAAGGCAAAAAATATCTGGACGCTCTCATCGAACTTAGCATTTTTGATTGGTCATGGTTTTTTTAAGGTTTAGAATAAAGATGATATTCTTAATTTCATCAGGTGAAATGATATCTCTTGCTTAAACCAGCTGGTAGACCCGTAGTTCATCTCTTCTGCACTTACCGGCGGTCGGTCTTCTTTTTTCCACTCTTTAAGACCTTTTATTTCGCCATCTAAACTATGAGTTCTCCCCGTTATACATAAGTAGAAAATAATTTAGCGATCTTTGGATCAAGCGCTGCGGTGTGAGAAATGTTTAAGGACCCATCAGCGTGTATTCGGTATTGAAAACAGGACAATCGGATTTAAATGCTTCGATAATCGAGCCCTTTTCTATGGATAGATCAAGGATAATAGATTACTTTGGACGTAGGCTCCGGTAAAAATACATAACAACTACCTGGTTCACCGGACAGTGGTCCTCTCCATGGCCGCGGCAAAGGTTAGTTCATAATCAACCCCGAAACGCTGCTCGTTTCCGCTGGCCACTAACCTCGCCTTGTAGCGCTCCACTTGTCCATTTTCATCGGTTTTTATCTTTAAAACCCATTTTGAATGCAATGGTTTGCATTGGATGGCTTCTTGACTATCTCCTAGACTTCGTTGCCTTCCAACGCCTTGATTTCTTCATCCATCGCATCAATCCACTTATCAGCGTCCTGGCGACCCATCCATAGCGATAATTTCTTGGGTAACCCTCCATTACCATGTTAATCGACGCTTCCTTTTCTTCATCGTCACCGTCGTCCTCTTTTTTGCTTTCCGCCTGAGCCATGCACTCGGCGTACTGGTGCGTAACATGAAGATCCCTCGTCCAACGCGGCTTTCTTTTCGTCTGCTTTCTCGCGATTTTCTCCACGCTTGGCGTCGCCGTGGCTTCTTCTGACACTCGGTCACTTGGTGGAGCTTCCGCCGTGCATTCTTTGACTTCTCCAATTCTCAACTGCCGGTTTTGCACATCCGTAAGCGTTTCTACATTCTTGAAATGCTGGGTGACGGTCACCTTCCTTTCAGCTTTCAGATAGACCTTGAAGCCCTAGGTCTCCTCGCTTCGGCCGATAATTACCCCGACCTGCGCACAGTGCGCGAGAGTCTTCTTTCCGGGGTTCCTGTACACGGTACACGGCGAGCCAAAAGTCACAATACCGCCTAGATTCGGCTTGTTTCCAGTGAGAACTTCCAGCCGCGACATCCTCTTGGAATTTGCGCTTGCCGGGGGAGGGGGGGGGGGGTGCGGTTCAGCACATAGGCTGCATACTCCGCCGCATCCCCCTAAAATGACAACTTTTAATCCACTTCCGAACAACATGCACCGGGCCATGTTCATCACGGTCCGATGCATGCGTTCGGCCTTCCCATTACTGGCTTGGTTCCCGGCCTCGCTTATCTGTCGAGCGATGCCGGTACTACGACAGAAGTTATCAACATTTCTGTATTCCGCTCCACCGTCAGTCCTTAGAACGTGAATCTTGCATCCAAAGGTTCTTTCGAAAAACGCCAAAAAATGTTCAAATTTTTTCGCCGCAGTATCCTTGTTCTTGGCCAAAAAAATCCTAGTGTAATTACTCTTGAAATCAATGCAATTTACCAAGTAACGGTTTCCCAAACCATCTTTCGGTGTGATTGGACCTTTAAGGTCGGAACAAATCACACCACCGATCCGATCAACAGGCGCGTTTCCACCGCTCTCTTTCTTCCACTGATTGTTCTTGGATTGCTTTCCTTGCGCGCAGGTAACACAGTGCCTGCGCGTCTCATCTGTGATCCGGATTCCATATTCCGGATCCTTTGCCAACCTCAGAATTGTATCATAACTGAGGTGGCCCATCCGCACATGAAAGTGCTTAAGCGATCCACTTTGGAGGTCGTCGTCCGGCGTGTATTTTTCTTCCGTCGGGTACTGCACTGACATTGTAACAGGGTTGATCCTGTTACAGGCTTACACTGTATTTTGCGAGGAAGCGCGCAAT